>CAXAKX010000185.1:0-35294 GCA_963969525.1 Ontholestes murinus
CTAGCATGTCTCAGTACAACAGGAGCCCTAAGCACGACCCCAAAAGCAACCCTAGAAGCCATCTTGAACATACCACCACTACACATCTTCATTCAAGGAGAAGCCAGGTCCGTATCATACAGACTGATGCAAGGACAGGCGCCCATAATCCGATCACACAGAAAAACGCTAACGCGATTACAGCAATGCCTAGCAATGCCATGGTGAAAAAATACAATTTCGAAAAGAAATACAAGGTTCTAATCCCACAAAGAGAGGACTGGGTCGAAGGCCAACCTACCAAAGCAGAATCATGCTGGTTTACGGACGGCTCAAAGACCGACAAAGGGGTAGGAGCAGGTATATACGGCACAAAACCCGAGACAAAGATTTTGTTAGTCTCACCAAGGACACCACGGTGTTCCAAGCATAGGCGATAGCTCTTCACCACTGCACAAGAGAAATAGCAAGACAAAGACACCAAAAGTAGGTCAATTGCTATATTCTCCGACAGCCAGGCGCTACTAAGAGCACTAAGCTCCACACAGGTCGAATCTAAGCTAGTGTGGGACTTTATACGCGCTCTTAACCAACTTGGCTGTCACAAAAAAGTAACAATCACATGGGTCCCAGGACACGGAGGACATCCGGGGAATGACATAGCAGACGAATTGGCCAAACAAGGCTCGTCAAAAGCAGTAATTGGCCCGGAACCCTCTTGCGGAATCTCCAAAACCGCAGTCAAACGGTCCATAAAAAAATGGGTGGAGACACAGGCCCATACCTGGTGGACGAACTCACCAGGACAGAGACAGGCGAAACAATTCCTTAAGAAACAATCGCCAAAATTCACGACCGAACTCTTAAACCAAGACAGGAAAATGGTCAAAACAATAGTAGGCCTGATAACAGGACAAACAACAAACATATGAGCAAAATAGGCCTGGTGGAAGAAGCATCATGCAGATTCTGCCTAGAGGAAGAAGAGGACTCGTTCCACATCCTATGCCACTGCGAGGGTCTAGCAAGGATTAGATTATCAAAAGCTAGGCACTACAAACCCAAGCGCGGAGACTTATACCCAAGCCCATCTGGCAGGGCTAATAGGACTAATAAAAGAGGCAAAGCTAGAGCTGGTCATCTGAGATAAACAGGGATCCACAACAGACCTGGAAAGGTCGCGGTGGAATAGGCGCTGGTGCCACCCATACAACATCTAATATAATCTCTATCCAAAAAATAAAGCAAATTAAATAATGTTAATAACCAGTCACCCGATCTACTCTAAAATACGTAGAATTCGTGCACCCCGTCGATTTATTCAATTAAGTGATTTTCAAAAAGGTCACATTGGTATGAAAGAAGCGGGCTTCAGTTTGAGGCAAATAGCCCGAAGACTCAAAGTTACACCCTAAACTTGAATGCGAGAATGCGAGTATGGAGAATAAGGTCTGAAGAAAATGGTGGCCAAGAACGGTAATTAAGATTGCTTGTGATACGTAATCGTCACGACATTTCACGACAAGTTCGAGATGCCTTTGTTACAGCAACAGGACGTGTGGTTTCTAGGCAAACAGTTAATCGAGGAATTCTTGCTATGGGCCTTTAAGCATTTCGTCCGTTTTGGGTGCTTCCGATGACTTCGCTGCACAAAGTTCGTCGCTTGGAATGGTATTAAGCCGGATTCAACTGGGATGTAGAGTGGAACTTCCTTTGCTTCAGTGATGAGTCCATATTCTGCTTAGGTGCCCATGATGGACGTAGACGTGTCTACACAATGTAGAGTTTGCCTTAGACCGCCACACAGCCAATACCCTTAGAATAATGGAATGGGGAACTATCTGTCTTGGAAGTAGGTCCTCCTGTTGTTTATTAGGGGTAGTTTAACAGCCCAACGGTACATCGCTGAAGTTTTACAACCTGTTGCGATACAATACATTGAGACTGTCCCAAACCACTTTGACATAATGCAAAGTATGCTGACCTTATGACATACTGGTATAATTCATTTTTCAGGTTCCGCAGCAAATATATCTTGAAACTAACTCTCTGCACTGTTTGTGATTTCGCCAGGATAATTTATTGTCAATGTAAACACGAAGAAATTTTTGTTATTTTGTTTCAATAAAAAAATGAAACTAGTTGATTTCTCTGGATTTACACTTAATCTATTAGCAGTAGATCAATCAATCCCTTATTTGATGCACAATGAGTTCTATACGACTGCAAGGTCTTTTTGGTCAGAAGTATTCATTATGGTTGTATCATCAGCAAATAATGTAATGGATGACGTCTCCATCATATTAGGAAGTTCGTTTATATACAAGAGAAACAATAGTGACCCAAGGATATATCCTTGCGGAACACCATTCGTTAATAGAGTACCCGAAGATATGGTATTTTTAAATTTTCCCCTCTGAATGCGATTATTTAGATAAGATATCAAAATGCGGAAACTATTTCCATTACAGTTGTAGCAGTAAAGCTTTTGTAAGAGAATAACATGAAAGGCGCAATCGAATGCCTTACTCAGATCCATGAAGGTAGCAGCAGAGTACAAGCCAGCTTCAAAAACCTCATAAATCTCCTCAGCAAATGAATGATTGCATCCCTCGTAGACCTACCACTCCGGAAGCCATACTGGTTATTATTTATTCTTTTGTATCTATCTACGAAAACAACTATTTTATCAAGATGTTAATGTTATATGGGTGGCATCAGCGCCTGTTCCACCGCGACCTTTTCAAATCTATTGTGGATGCCTATTTATCTCAGATAACCAGCACTAGCTTTTCCTCTTTTATTACTTTTATTAGCCCAGCCAGAGGGGCTTGGGTAAAGGTCTCCGCACTTGGGATTGTAGTGCTCAGCTTTTGATATCTAATCCTTGCTAGGCCCACGCAATGGCATAAGATGTGGAACGAGTCCTCGTCTTCCTCTAAGCAGAATATGCACTGTGCTTCGCCCACCAGGCCTATTTTGTTCATATTTTGTTAGAAGTTCGGTCGTAAATTTTGGCGATTGTTTCTTAAGGAACTGTTTCGTCTGTCTCTGTGCTGGTGAGTTTGTCCACCAGGTTTGGCCGTGTGTCTCCACCCATTTTTTATGGATCATTTGACCATCATTTCGGGCCAATTACTGCTTCTGACGAAGATTGTTATTTCAGTTCATCTAATTTGTCATTCCCCGAATGTCCTCCGTGTCCTGGGACCCATGTGATTGTTACTTTTGTGTGACTGACAAGTTCATTAAGAGCACATATACAATCCCACACTAGCTCAGATTCGACTTGTGGAGCTTAGTGCTCTTAGTAGTGCCTGCTATCTTGTGCAGTGGTGAAGAACTATCGCCTCTGCTTGGAACACCGTGGTGCCCTTGGTGAGACTGACAGATATCTTTATCGCGAGTTTTGTACCGTATATACCTGCTCCTACCCATTTGTCGGTTTTTGGGCCGTCCGTGAACCAATTTGATTCTGCTTTGGTGGGTTGGCCTTCGGCCCAGTCTTCTCTTTGCGAGATCAGTACCTTGTATTTCCTTTCGAAATTGTATTTTTTCATCGTGGCATTACTCGCATTGCTGTGATCGTGTTAGCCTTCAGCTCGTCTTCTAGCCGTTGGTATGTTTTTCCGTATGATCGTATTATGGGCGTCTATCCTTGCATCAGTCTATATGATACGGACCTGGCCTCTCCTTGAATAACGATGTGTAATGGTGGTATATTTAAGATAGCTTGTAGGGTTGCTGTTGGGATGGTGTTTAGGGCTCCGGTTGTACTGAGACAAGCTAGTTTTTGCGTACTGCTCAGGAGTCCTATCGGCCCCCTTTGCTTTGTTCACTGCTCCATAGAATGTCTTGGTTCTTATCACCCTAGTGTAAAGCCATAGAGTCATTTTAGGATTTAGTCCCCAATTTTTTCTGCACATTCTACGACACTTGCCCAATGCTATTGATGCTTTTTTGGTGGCTTTTGTGATATGTGGCCTCCACGTCATTTTGGCGTTGAATGTCTTTGCCTCCCGTGCGAAGGGAATTTCCGTATCCCCGAGCGGCTTTAGGTCTTGCAGTGCTCCTGTTGAAGATGACAATTTGTGTTTTTTGGGGAATTGATTGCCAGTCGCTCCTGTTTGTAGCAATTGTCTACTATGTTTAGTGCTCTTTGTGCTCGCTCCGACACAACTTCTGCGAACCGGACACTGATGGCAATGGCTAGGTCATCCGCGTACACTAAGGCAGTGGATATCCTCTTTGGACAGTTTTCCTAGAAAGTCATCTACTAGTGTTGCCCATAGCAGTGGAGATAGCACTCTTTTTGTAGGCAGTCTCCTCCTGCCTTGGCCTTAATGGTAGTTCTCCCAAAGTGAATATGATTGTCCTTTTTTCTAGGCTGGCCCTGATCCATTTGAAAAAAGCTTGGCGGGACTCCTTTCCTTGCTTGTGCTTCTTCGAGAGAGGTTGTTCTGGCGTTGTTAAACGCTCCTTTTACATCTTGAAATATGGCCATGGCTGTATCTTTATCTTCCATTGACTTTGTGATAAGCCTGTTTAGGTCGCCCAGTGCCGAGGCCGATGACTTATCTGGCTGGTATATATATTGCCTATTGTTGAGGGGATCTTTCCCCAGTATCTCATCCCTTATGTGCCTATCTATGAATCTTTCCATTGTTTTTAGTAAATATTAAGATATGTTAATAGGTCTTGTGACCTCCGTGGCTAATCTCCAGTCCTTTCGGTCAGGCTTTTTAGGTCTTTGACTGGGATTGTCTGGCTTGTTATGTTCTGCCAGAATTTTTTTAATAACGGGCATATTCCCATAAATGTGAACAGGTTACTGTGGTCACTGTACCAGACTCCCTTTTGTTTTTTCTGATTAATATGAACTCGTTTTCCGGGAAAGAATTCGTTAAGACAATGCTGGATTATTTCTATACATTTTTTGAATGTAAAATATTGTACAGTTTATTTTATCAAACTCCAATGAGTGGTAGATAGTAAATGAAAAAATTAAAATAGCAACTTGTAATTTGGCCTCACTATTCGATAGCAAGGGGTTATTATATATATTTCTATATGATAGGATATGCCAGGATTTTCTAGTTCAATAACTAAATATTTGGAGTGAATATTTGAAAACACATTATCCAGACAGTTTTTACCTGTTGTATTAAAATCGACTCTCCCTGATAAGCCATATGACTGAAAAGTATCACAAACTGTAAGATCCCTAGTGTCATTTGTATTACATTGAACATTAAAATCATCTACCATAATGATTAATTTATTACTACAAATTCTGTCAAGTAGGTGTACAAATAATAGATAAAAATTCATTAAAATTACTAGGTGGCGACCGATACATTGTTATTGAACATTGTATTTTGTTATTGATGAGGAAGCTATCTCACACGTTTTTTCTACAGAGAAGGAAGTAAGATTTACCATGTCTGATCCATATATATTACCCTTAGTTAGCTGCATTACTCATCCATTTGGAAGTTATCAGTGCGTAGCGCATTTACTTCCAGTGTATTTAACCAATACTTGCACAAACATAAACAATGAATGGTGTTTTTGATTAGAAATCTTAGAATTTCACTTAATTTATATCTTATGCATTGAATATTAAGAAAATATATATTAATGGCAAAATCAATTTTTGTAGTAATTAGCTGATTAAGATTTCTTTTGATGGAGGCCATCACGTTTAAAAATATAACGGTTTAAAACAATTCCATCCGGCCTTGTTAATTCGTCAAACGAGGCGTTCGTGATACTTAAAAACCACACCTATTTTATACGCCGAGTACGAAGAGTTTAATGAATTTTTTTCACATGAAAAATTTGCATCATCTATGATTTGCTCAATATGTTCCCTTAGATTTTCCAGAGTTGCTGCGTGTTTGACCCTTTTAAGAGATAACCAAGCTCCGCCTCGAGATTCAACTTTATCAGTCCACTAGTGCCAAAGACTCTATTTTTCTTAGGAAGCGTATGTTTTTTATAAGTTACAGTTTTGAATTCGGCATTCGCTATTTCACTTCGCTTCATATTGCCTGCTGTATGCATCTCGAAAATATTTGACGAATAATTTGATTTTTCGAATATTTCGAAAATATTATTTGCTGGTTGCAGGTTAGGTTGTTTGTTTACAATTACCGTGTTGATATTGTTGCCAACCTTCTTCGCTGGACTCTTCACGTTTGTTGAGGTACATTTAATTTCCTTCAATGACGGCACAACTAACATGTTTGTTAATATTTCTTGGTTACTGCTCCATAATTTTATTCACTGAAAAAGAAGATGATTTTCGGCTTCCAATCGGCGAATTTTCTCCAGCTGTTAGGATGTGATGCCGTTGATTTCTCACTGGTAAGATGACGTCATTAGTTTTGGTGCGGGTGAATTGTGAAAATAAAATATTAAATGCACTTCACTGTATATATTCACCGTAATAAAAAAGTATTTACAATTTATGTACAATTGCAACAGTTTAGTTTACTTTGAGTTTAAGTTTAAATGTATAAAGGTTTAAGTTTAGATTATTAAAAAATTTTGATGTTTTCTGTTCGAGCGTTTAAAAGTGTCTCCCCAATTTTGCCAAAAACAGCTAAAGTGAGAAAATGCGTGGGGTGAAAATTAATCTAATTGGTTGTCGTTATCAGGAGGGGTTGGTGGGCGGGCTACCCTTGTTGTAGGTGAAAGTGGTGGTAGCGTCTTCCGCGAATTGACCGATACCCAGACCAGCGGCCAGTACGTGACCGAACAAAGACATTTTGTTAATTGTAGAAACGATGGTCAGTACGTGACCTAACAAAGGAGTCTGGATAATTGCTTTCTACAAAAATATTTTGAATGGCCCAACAACCCCCTGGAGTTTTGCTTTCCGAGAAATTGTTTTGAATGCTCTAACAACCCCCATAATTTACACTTTAAGCTGTTTTATGGTTATTGTTCATTTTCTTAAAATTACTTGAAAAATATCTACATGCGCTTAGTAAACATAAAAATACAAAATTAAAAAACGTAATAATAGACGGTTCGTAACACCAGCAAAATAGAATTTGTTAATTTAAATTCCTTTGCATATTCCTTTAAGTAATACTATGCTTCGGATTCAAAATCGATACTCTCTCGAGTAGTTTCCGGATTACAGAGATCATTGCCGCAGCAGTTCTTGACCCTTTTTAGGCATCCTGAGTGATACAATACTTTTCAGGTTGGGCAAGCGAATCCAGATTTAGCTACATAGCCACACACACACACACACACACACACACACCTGCCAAGTTTTACTATTATCACTTAATTTATTACTTAATTTCGCGTTTAATTTTCTATTAACGTTATAATATTTTAATTAATATCTATCAAATTAAACATTGATATGTGACAAAATAAATAAGAATGTAATTTTAAAAATGCAATGTAGAATAAAATATGAGAAATATGAGACACGATTGCTTTTTTTTATTACTTTATTTAAAAGATCACTGTAAAATTTCGTAATTTTAAAATACTTTATTTTTGATAATGACTAGCTGTTAGTCGAAAGTATAGTCACGAATAATTTTAAATAAAGTGGCAAAACAAAGTAATCGTGCCTTATTTATCATTATATTGACGCTGTATCACAAAAAAGTAATCGCCTCCATAATTAAACAATTCATTAATATCTGTACTTCAATTAAATGTTTACTTAATGATTGATAGGAACATCTTAGATTGTTAACGAATACATTATGACTGTCATTATCTTGAATATTATGAGTAAAGTAAACATTTTACATGTCACATCATTAAAAGCAATGAAATTCTTAAATAATAAAGTGCACGCGCATTCTACATTATAACCGATGGGTGTTGACAACATGCAATTAAAAGTAGTAATAATCATTGTAATATTTACTTCTACCCTTATTAAAATATAGTACCAAATTTTTATATTAAATATTTGGTAGTAATTTTAATAGTTGTATGCAATGTGCATTATATGACCTAATTGGGCGTCTCGACAATAAAGATAATAATATAATTACGTTACTAATACTGTTTACTTTCGAAATATATTGGAATGTAACTATCCGCCAAAATCGGATATTACTCTCTAGGAGTGTATCGATATTTGTGAATATTTAATAATTATAGAAAAGTTTTTGTAGGCAAAAAAAATATTTTAAATACATAAATTTGATATTCAATCGACGAATCTGGAACTGGAATTGGAGGAAGCTTTCCAGACCGCATTCAAGAACATAAAAAATGCTTTCAATTCCAGAAAACTGCTTCAACCTACGCTAATCATTTAATCGAATACCAGCACACCTTTAATGATAATTTTGAAATTTTGCACGTTTGTAATAAAAGTCGAAAGTTAAATTTGTTGGAAGAACTAGAAATTAATAAATATAATAAAAAAGGTATTCTATTAAATGATCAAATAGAAGTTAATAATTCTCCTTTAATAAATATGTAAATTCTCAAATAATTTGCCCCTTTGTACAACACTCATAGTTCTAATAGTATATAAGCTTTTAGCTGTAATTTGTTAAATTATTATTCATACACATGTTGCAGTGTTCAACTGTGTTATTTTATTTCAACATTTGAATTGATTCCTTGTTCTTGATACTTTGGTGCTATTGTGATGGGTGGAAAAGCTTTCGAAGTAGTACGTGAGGTCACAAGGTAGGTAGGTAAGCGTAGATTCACAAATATGAAAACGGCGCCCTATATAAACTTTACTTGTGATGAAAAGTAGGTGCATCATTACACACCAGAATCTAAAAAAACAAGCCTTTGGTGGAGACAACCTAGAGAAGCTCCACCTCGAAAAGCCAAAACCCGTCTGTCTTCGAAAAAAGTAGTTAGAACTATTTTTGAGATAGAAAAGGCACACAGCTTGTTGATTTCCTACATGAGTGACGTACACTCAATGCTGAATATTATTACAAGCTCCTTGATGAAGTCAAACTGGCTTGTCGACACAATATACGAGGCATACCCGTCCAAAGTGTGATTCTTCTCCATTACAACGCTCGATCACACACAGCTGCTTTGACCCGAGACACATTAGAAACAATTCATTGGGAAATATTGAAACACTTACCCTAAACTCCTATTGACTTATATATGCTTGGTCCACTCAAAGACGAATTGGGACGACGTAGTTTTCACAGATGTGGAATCCTTTGTGCGCGATTGGCTGAAGACACGACTATATTCTTCGCCATTATTGAAAAATGTGCATGAAAATAAAACATATTAATTTGTTACAATAATACATTATTTACTAAATTTGCTGACTGAGGACGGAAGGGATACGTCGAGTAATATGCAGAAGAATGTAGTGAAGTAGAAGATAATTGGGTGGATAGGTGAAGAAGCATGAGAGATTGGATGAGAGAGCCAAGGTAAAGATACTGACGAGACTAGAGCGGGGAGAAGGGAGGAGAAGGGACGAAGATGTCAGAAATAACAGAGTGTAATGTAAAAGCATATATTTTAGTAGCAGAAAATGCCAAATAAATGTTATTAATATTACTAAAACACTGATTACCGTCTCTTGTCTTTCCTAGATATATTATAACACTATTCCTATATTACTTGCAATAGAGTTCAAGACAAATTTTCTATCCTGTACTTTATGTGGTAGTAAGTTTCAGGATGGTTTCCGATAATAGCTGTCTAATTCAAACGTTGGTTTTAACTTAATGAGAAGATTAACAGTTAAACGATATTAGAAATTCACACAACGGACCGCCGACACAATCCAAAAAAAATCAAGCACTAATATAAATTCTTAGGAACTAGTCATTATCTTACAGATGATTTGTATTTCAGATCGTCTACAACTGCTCCTTTCAATAAATATATCGGTAACTCTGCCTCTTTTTTTAAAAAGTGACATATTTTAAGTTAGGTCTTATGTTATATATCTGTCCGGATTGACTACATTTTTAGAATATCCCGATTTGTCCAAGGAAGGTTTTACGGAGTTTGGAACTAATGAGTATTCCGAGTATTCTGTACATCTGGAAGAAGCTGGTACTTCTGCTGGTTCAACAAAACTGGCACAACCAGGTAAAAAGCGCCTCATACGTAAGTCATCCTGGAAAAGAAACATTCGCAAGCAACAGCGAACCAGGGCGAAAGTTATATAAATACGGGTGGAAAATTGAAACAAGAGAAAGTTTTTGGAGATAGCTGCAACTGTAAAATGCAGTGCTTTGATAAAATTAGTGCGATAGGCTGTGCTAAAATTTTCAGAGATTTGTATGCCATATCAACAAAAGACATTCAGGATGCTCCTTTATATGGCCTTCTTCATAGTAAATCTGTAGAACAAAAGAAGCCTCGTTCAGGAGAAAAGCATGGCAAACATTTTTCGTATATTTATCAGGTAAATAATTTATTACTTTTGCTTCTTGTTCTGTTTAATTAAGTTTAACAATAAATTGTAGGTTTGTCATGAAGGCATGGCTCTGAAAGTTTGCAAGACAGCATTTTTAGATTCACATTAAATTACCAAGAGCCGACTTGATCGCTTGCAGAAACACATACACTCCTCCGGAAGACAAACGAGGCAAACACAATAAAAGACCATACAAATTGCCTGAACGTATTGAAGGAAGGATTCGCCAACACATTTTGAGTTTTCCAAAATATAAGTCACATTATAGCAGGAAGGATAATATGCACCATTATTATCTTTCCCCACAATTAAATATTGCAAAAATACATCAACTATATATTGAGAAACATGAACCAGAGCAGTATCAACTGCATCATCAAAACAAACCATACATTCCCGTGGTAAAATACGAGTACTTCAGAAAGTTTTTCACTGAAAATTATAAGATATCCTTTGGAAACCCGAAATCCGACATCTGTCAAAAATGTGATAAGTTGGAGAAGAAAATCAATGCTGCTGAGTCTGACGAAGAACTATGAACACTACAACGAGATAAAAATCTGCATGTAACAAAAGCAGATACACTTTATGCTGATATAAAAGATAAGACAGCTTTATCAAAACGTCATCCCAATATTGAAGTTATATCTTTTGATTTTCAACAGAGGCTGCCGTTACCAGTATCAACGAGTGGGGACGTGTTCTATAAAATTCAGCTATGGATATACAATTTTTGTATTCATGTTGGGAGTACAGGGCAAAGCTTTTTTATGTTTATGACGAAACGTTGGGAGGCAAAGGACGAAATGAGGTAGCAAGTATCTTACTGCATTTTATTAACACACACTTGGTATCAAATATCATTGATTTACATTTTCTCTGACAACTGCTACTCGCAGAATAAAAACTGTCCTCACTCAGTTTTTCTACACTCTGGTTGAATGTAAAAGATTACGAATGATACAGCACAGGTACCCTGAACCGGGGCATAGCTTTCTGCCCTGCGACCGCAGCTTTGGGTACATTGAAATCCAAAAAAGAAAATATGATAAAATTTATCTTCCTCGGGATAATGTCAATATTATCAAAACATCCAGCAAGAAGTTTCATGTAGTTCAAACCACGGAAGATATGTTTTACAACTTCTACGAACACTTAAAAAAATTCTTTGTTATCCTATACTAAGTTTACGTTATCGACATAGCTAATAATTTGTTACGAACAACAAGAAACTATAACAGTACTACAATGCAGTGAAAGTGTATCATTTCCAGTATTTAAAGATTTTAGTATCCTGGACAGGAGGGTTTCGGAGCCACTAACATTACCATGTAGCGACGGAAAGCTATACACAGGGAAACGACTATTAAAAAAAAGAAATTTGAACATGTTATGAATTTAGGCCATAACTACGTACCAAAGGCTGATATGTGGTTCTATGATGACATCGAGAGGTACCACAGAGCTTTTCAATCGGAGGAGCATCAATCGACTGTGTCTGAATACAGCGATGACGACTGAAGCACAAAACTAAAATATGCAACTAAAATATTTTCTAACTTTGCATATCCATGTTAATTTTATTCTGTTCTGATAAATTAAATGTTCTTTTAGATTTCCATTTTGTGTGACTTTTTAAATTTTCGTTATTAAAAAACTGTGCAAGAAAAGGTTAAGTCCATCATTTTTTTTAAATATCTCTAAAACTACAAATTCAAAATTAACTAAAATTGATATATACATTATGTGTGGCTGTGTCTATAACTTGCTATGTTCAAAGTTATTTATTAATTGCTATACAAAGTTTTAAACGTTATTTTCATTTCCTGTAAATTTTATAACAGTGGACTGTTTCTTGCATTGGGCCCTTCAATTGCATCTACATATTGGGTAGTCCATAATTGCCATTTTTATTTGCAATACTGATAACAAAAAAATGAGTCGACTTATAATATTTTTACCAGAATAATTAGATTAGATTAGATGTTATATGGATGGCACCAGCACCTGTTCCACCGCGACCTTTACAGATCCATTGTAAATCCCTACTTATCTCAGATGACCAACTCTAGCTTTGCCTCTTTGATTAGTCATATTAGCTTTGCCAGTGAAGCTTGGGCATAGATCTCCGCGCTTGTAGTGGGTTTGTGGTGCCCAGCTTTTGCTGTCTAATCCTTACTAGGCCCATCGCAATGACATAAGATGTGGAACAAGTCCTCTTCTTCCTCTGGGCAGAATCTGCCTGGTGCTTCTTCCACTAAGCCTACTTTACTCATATGTTTGTTGAGCTTGAAGTATCCTGTCATCAGAACTACTATTATTTTGGCCATTTGATTCAGAAGTTCGGTCGTGAATTTTGGCAATTGCTTCTTAAGGGACTATTTCGCCTGTCTCTGTCCTGATAGGTTCATCCACCAGGTTTAGTCCTGTGTCTCCACCCATTTTTTTATGGATCGTGTTTGACGGCGGTTTTGGAGATGCCGCATGAGAGTTCCGGGCCAATTACTGCTTTTGAAGCACCTTTTTGGCCAGTTCGTCTACTTTGTCATTTCCCGGATGTCCTCCGTGTCCTGAAATTTTATTTTGAGCACATATACTTACAGTCCCATACTAACTCAGATTCGACTTGTGTAAAGCATAGTGCTCTTAGAAGCGCCTGACTGTCGGAGAATATAGCTATTAACCTACTTGTGTTCTCTTGTGTAGTGTTAAATAGCTATCAAATACTTAATTGTAGAGGCTTTCACTTTGTGATACATATTTTATTTTATTTAAAGTTGTAAAGAGCTATCGCCTCTGCTTGGAATATCGTGGTGTTCTTGATGAGACAGAAATTTTTGTCTCGGGTTTTGTACCGTATATACCTGCTCCTACCCCTTTGTCGGTCTTTGAGCTGTCCGTGAACCAATTTGATTTTGCTTTGGTGGGTTGGTCGTCGGCCCGTCTTCTCTTTGTGGGATCAGTACATTGTATTTATTTGCATTTGCATTGCATTATTTTTTACCAGATTGGATCATTATTTTTTATATCCTACAATAAAATTGGTCAAAGGTTAAGGATATTTTTCATCTTTATAATTTAGATACAATCTATTCTATTCACACTTAAGACATAACATAACAAATAAACAGAATCGGTTGTTATAACCATGAATATAATTCTGGAGAGTATGAAAACTACATACGCATATAATATCATGACGCTTAACTTATTTAAGCTAATGACAATGTTATAAAAACTAAGATTGCTTAATTATATTACTAAAAAAAGACAAACTTTTATAATATTTTATTTATTTATTTACTACATTATATTTTTTTATTTACTGTTTTTATTTACTGTTTTAAAATGGTAAATACACCAAGTTGCTACCAAAGGGAACATTTATCTTCTGGAAAAACTAAATTAAACTTTTCGTATATAATATCACTTATTATGTGAGCAATAGCCTCAGCAGTATTCGTTTCTACATCCGGTGAGCTTATAAATTGTTGAGCCAACTCTTGAGCATCTGGATTTTCGGCCATAATATTTAAGGCGCTAATACTTAATATTACATTCACATATGCTATATGAGCATAATCAAGGGTATCCATAAGAAATGAAGCATTTCCAGCAATATTATCTAAAAAAGACAAACATTTAATTTTAAATTATCATTGTACTCATTTTTTATAATTCACCCAATTTAAAACATATATGATAATTTTATATATGTATATTTTTTATATTTACTAGAATTGTGCTCAATAAAACTGATATTTTACAATATTTTAAAATATCTACAATAAGGATAACTAAGTCGAGGGGTTCTATCCAACCCAGCACGTTAGCCCTGGTTAGGTGTCACCCTAGCTTCTTTGCCCCCCAACACCGGCATGTGTACCATAATTGGTATAACTACAAGAGGCAGAACGTGCCGGATCTAGAGGAGTAAATCTGGAGTAAAAATTTGTAATCCAAGTTGTCAATCGTACGGTGATGAGGGATACCTGGCGACCTCCGGTTATATCTAGTCTTGCTGCAGTATGGGAGGACCTCAGCAGTCGATCATTATTTCTGCTTCACTCGTGGGAATCTCACGGGACCGTCTGATAAAAATCTTTAGAGGAATCAAACTCACGAAAATTGACGCGGCGTCTGGGATTACGCGAAGTATCCAACCAGTTAATAAAGAAGCGTCGGCACCTCCCACTCGGCGAGGTATAGGGCTGTTCTTAATACTGGATAATAATCTATACAGCAGTTAAATAAAAAACAGAAAAATTAAGCTATTTCAAAGCAAAAAAGAGACTTCCACATCCTAAACCCCCAATAACAAATGTGTTTTACGCACAAGCAACGACAAAGGAATCGAGAAATGAAATAATTATTTCCAAACTCACTCCCATGATAGCGCAAATTGTTGGTAAAGTTAAAGTTACGAAATTTACAAGACAATAATTTACATAGAGCGACCGCATTAGCAATTCCAACTTCCCTTTTCCAAGCGAAGCGGAGAAGGAAATTAATGTTTTGGTGACCGATAACTCTGACGCTAGGTCTAAATTTAAAGTGCTCTCAGAAGAGGAGGGAATACCTGCCGTCAAACGGCAACAATCACTCTCCGAATAAGAGCAATATTTAAACCAACAAGCAAAGAGGCCTGTGGGTTGGCCAAAAGGCAAAGCACGATAGCCAAAGGCAGATAAATCTAGCTATCAAGCGAGGCATAATAAGTCAAGTTCCGGGCTTCGAAACCGGAACTTGTGTTTATTCAATCATCTTATTTGATCGTATGTCGTGTTCTGTCTATTTTAAATAGCTGGGACAAATCATACAGTGGAACTGCAATGGTTACATTAGGTTGAATAACTCTACCTCTAACTTAGGTTTGCGCGCCTTTTAGCTACCTACTCTGAGCGGCGAGTGGCAACTATTTCGGTCTTTATTGTATTACTTTTATCCCCTCTTTTCGTCTCTTCGTCTCTGCAATGTAGAATATATATTTCAGTCTAAACTTGAACTCTTAGGAGAGCAGATATGTGCGTCATTTCAGTTGTGCTCCGATTTTCCCAAACATGTGATTCGGTCACCAGCCTACAGAAAATATTAATAAACCGATCGTTTTGAAATTTTGTACACATATTCTACACACACACACACACACACACATATATATATATATATATATATATATATATATATATATATATATATATATAGTTACATTGACTTTAAAAAAATAATTACTAACTAAAATTAATACTAACAATTTTACAATAAAATGGTGCCAAAATTTAAAAATTTGAATAATTTAAAAAAACTCGACGAGACTTAAGAGATAAAGTAATAAACTAAACAAAGCATTTTGATTTTTTGGTTTCAGATGATCTAGTGATGCTGTAGGCTGGTCACCGCACAAAAACTTTTTATCTAGGCGCCTGCGGAGATCTACAATAAATCCGTTATTTCTCTCTATTTTTTAACAATTTTTTTTCTAAATATTCTTCACATGTTGTACTTTTATATAATAATATGTAAAATAAACCCACAGTAACAATTTTTTCTAAAAAAAATCATGAAAAAAGGTATTTTTTAGACGAAACAAACCTTTCTATCTACCCAGCAATCTCAGCATTACTCAAGAACAGAAAAGTATACTCCACGTACCTCTGACTCGACTATTAAATCCTATGTCTCATGGTGGAATGTTTAGGTGAGTCGTGTTATCGCAGAGAAAAAAAAGAACATTTAAAGCCGTAAAATCGTACATTAACACAATTCTATTACAGGTGTCTGTAGTCTGGATGCTATCCGCGACCAGGCACTTGCGTCTATTAAAGGCCTGGGTAACAGAGGCAATAACATTAGTTAGCCCTTTGAGGCAACGGAAATATTAGTAACGCACTTCTATACATTACAAAATACAATACATAAATACAATAAAAATGATAGAAAATCTATCTGCAATATGTAAGTCTGACATTCTGGCACTTTACAATGGAATATTGGAAAGAGGGGACTATCCATCGATATGGAGAGAAGCAACAATAGTTCTTTTGGAGGCACCGAAGTTTTCGGGTACATGTAGGTGATTCTCTCTCTTCTCTCCACGTACAAGAAAACGGTTTACCGAAGGGCTCTACAATTAATGTAACCTTTTTGCTATTCGAGTACATATAGGTGATTATCTCTCTTATCTCCACGTGCAAGAAAATGGTTTATCGCAGGGCTCTACTATTAGTGTAACCTTTTCTCTGTTATGATAAATGTCGACAACTTCGCAATCTATACGACCGGAGATACCATCCCGGCTATTTGTAACCAATTACAGAGGAAAATTGATAACATCATTAGAAACGCTGGCTCGTGTGGCTTTTGTTTTTCAAAGATGGCATAGGTCCATTTTTTGTTATAAATTTCTAGGACTAATAATCGACATAACTCTAACATTACGTTCCCACATTTATAAATTTGCAACTAGAAACATATCGTATTTACATTTACCCGAAATACATCAGGTTGGAATCGGGGAGACCTCACCATGGATGGTTCCAAAACTATTCATAATTCTAGACCACTTGCAATTCGGCAAGCAAGCACTCAAATACTACAATATGTCCAGCAGTAAAACATTCCTAGTAATTTCTGATTCACTCTTGTCGACACTCAGGCGACATCAATGCTGATGTTACGGCACTGATCAACACGATATGGCAAAAAGACTATGAGAGCCTTGAAAGTATGCTTATCTCTCAAATAGTGTATATATAAAAGGTGTGGTAAAAATAAAACGCAAAAAAATCTCATGGGCGGAATATCCATCTGCGAATTACTGCTGAATAGCAAAAAATAAATCCATTTCTGAAGCGGTTGGTGACTGGTGATAAAAAGTGGATCACTTACGACAATGTCAAGACAAAACGATCATGGTCAAATTGCGGTGAGCCAGCTAAAACGTTGGTCATTGCAGAATTAATGACTAGGAAGGTTTTGATGTGTGTTTGGTGGGTTTGTCAGGAAATTATCTATGAGTTGCTTCCCCATGGCAACACTCATATTTTGGAATTGTACTGTCAACAATTGGACCATCTGAAGAAAGCAATCGCTTAGTAGCGGCCAGCTTTGGCCAATACGAAACGGAGCATATTTCAACTAAGTCAGATCATTATAACTATGGCAATTAAAGCCTTCAATTTCATGCAAAAATAATTGATTTCTTTTTACTACACCTTATAATTGAGGAGTATGCAGCTTACACAACGCGTACGACTTCAGCTGCAAGGAAAGGTAGCGTGTGATCTAAGCAATTCCGTTTTGCCGGTAAAATCTATCGTTTTTCTGCAAACGATAGAACTTCTTCGCATAATTTACGGGACCTATATATGATTATTTATTATTAGAGTTAATTTATTACGTAAACGTCCGTCTCGTCTGATTCGCCCTTTACACCAACTAGGTCAAGTGATTTTAAACTTCTTGTATCGTCTTTTTTGCTACACGGGCTTTTTACAGCTGGGAACGGTTTTATTGCAATGCATTGTATTGTGTATAGATACTTTATTATACCTGTTATTTTATTTTATGAATATCACTCTTCCCTAGTGGGCATTTTTCACCCACTAGGTCTAATGATTATATTATGTTCGTTTATATTGTTTTATCTACGATCGTACAGAAAATAGAAGCTTTTTGCATAATTTTTCATTGTAAAAGTGGCTTTTTAAAGAAGTAGTGCTTTTTTACTTTTTTATTGCACGGTAATGTCAAACTGTTTTTATTGCACAGAAATGTCAAATTTGACAGATGAATATATTATAGCACAAATTTTCGACGAAAAACTTAATTTTTTATTAATTGATACAAATAACTAATAAACTATAAATAAAATATATAATACAAACGAAATGGCAGATTTAAGAATTCTGAAGATTTCATTTAATGCAAGTCGAAGCGATTACAATAAAGTGAACATTTTCCCCATAAATATTAATGGCGACCGACATTTGTGCAACTTGTTTACTGGTTGCTAAGTAACGTTTTCATTTGTGCAAAATTTTGTAAGGCACACGTGTAAAAAGTTTCTTTATTGCACTCCTGGCTTTAAAAAAACACGCTCGTTCCTCGCTCGTGTTTTTATACGCAAGTTCGTGCAATAAAGCATCACTTTTTACGCTTGTACCTTAAATAACTATTTTTTTATTGTCGGGATATTATTTCTGCAAATCGTCTTTTATTGCAAATTTATTTTATTTGTTAATATTTAATTAATTGCTCACTTAGTCCAAGATGAAACATGTTTGAACTATCTTGATTGAAACTAAAAAACACTCCAACCAAACAAAACAAACCAAATGTTTTTTTAGTTCTAATCAAGATATATTTGTTAATTTAATCTATGTACGATCATCTCGTCTAGTTGGTATTTTACATCAACTAGGTTGAGTGATTTTTTGTATTTTGTTTGGGATTATTCGTTGTGTATTTTTCACCAGCCAATAGTTTACTTGATATATGTAATGTTTACATAAAGTGTTACCATATTGTTTAATCCTTGTGCTGTACATGACACCTATAATATTATTATTAAATATTTTAAATAAAGAAAACACTTAACTTTTTTATACCACTTATATTTTTATTTCTCGTGACTAGTTTCAATTACAAGGTAATCATTATCAAACTGTACTTAAGTTAACAAAAATGCAGGTATATATACTAAAAGGCTTCAAATAGAGAGGTGTACAACAGGTCAACCTGGTCGTTAATGACGAAAATTCCCGGATTAATTTTGGTTTTGTGTAATTCCAGGGCTTCCAGTAAATCCATCTGTTTGCCTTTATCGGCGAGATGGATTACGAAAAGTACATCTCTGTCATATTTATGGCCTGTTTCTATCAAATTATTTGCAAACGTTGAATTGTTTTGTTTTAATTTATATGATCGTTCATGTTCTTTTAAACGTATATGAAAATTACGACCAGATTGCCCGATGTACACTCCTTTACATTCTGGGCATGTTAAACTGTAAACTCCTGATTTGTACATTATGTCTAATTTTGATTTTGCGTTAAAAATTAGATTGCGTAACTTATTACTTGATTTTAAAACTATGTTAATGTCTCGTTTTTTAAAAACATTCTTAATTTTTGAACTTATTGTTCCGAAATAGGTTGTCGTTTTGAAGGAATTCACGTCTTCTACTGGACTGATTGCATATAAGTATTTATTCATTCTTTTTAATTGAAATTTATTTATTAATTTAGTTACTAATGACTCCGAATAACCATTATTAATAGCAATTGTTTTTATTTTATTTATTTCTATTTTTAAGGATTCCGGGCTGAGGGGGATATTGTATGCTCGAGTTATCATTGAGTAAAAACTTGCTATTTTGTGTTTAAATGGGTGACGGGAATTGTTGGGAATAATGGTGTCTGTGAAGGTGGGTTTACGATATATATCAAATGTTAGTTTGTTGTTGGTTTTAGTTAGGGTTAAATCTAAATAGTTAATTTTGTTATTGGATTCAGTTTCTATTGTGAACTTAGTAGTCAGTACCTTCCATGCATGCTAAAATATCGTCTACGTATCTATACCACCATTTTATGTGTTTTTTACCTTGGGGTAAATAATAATATTAAAGTCATCCCTAGGTAAAAAACACATAAAATGGTGGTATAGATACGTAGACGATATTTTAGCATGCATCGAAGGTACTAACCGACAAATTAATAAATTTTTAACGTTCCTTAACTCTCTCCACCCATCCATTAAGTTCACAATAGAAACTGAATCCAATAACAAAATTAACCATGAATGAAATCAGTTGCCGTACATATCTGAGTAAGTTATTTATATTTCATTATATTTATAATCATATTTCATTATATTTATTTTAGTAAGTGTTTTTATTTGTATTTAAAATCAATTTTATAATAAAGCTGTACTGAAGAGAGCGAAAGTTCGAAACACGTGTCTGCAGATGATTATAAACTTGAATACTAGATTTTTTAATTGCTTTTGCTAATTTAATTTAATGAAATCAGTTTAAAATTCATTTTTCATAATTTTTCATGTTATAGTTACATTTAAACAATCTAAAGTACATTTTATCATTTATTAGTTTATTCAACAGAAATAATTTCATTCAAATTAGTGTTGCTTTAATAGTTGTACTATTTGTAACACGCAAATTAATTTGTATTATTCAATGTCTGTCGAAGTATTAGCTAGAGAAGTAGTTGTTTCAAATTAATTTGTTTTGTAGTCTTAGTAAGACTCATTGTTGTAGATTCACGAAATGTTTTCGTATTTTTAAATTTATTATTTAATTTTCTACAACGAACTAAAGGATTTTATTACATTTTTGATATTATTAACAATAATTATATGTGGTTTGGTGTGGATGAAACCACAGACTTGTTTAATTTAATAATATGAGTTTAACATGAAGACATCCGACCAATAGTATTTTGATATATAAAAAAGAATTGAAGAAAACTGATAATAACATTATAGCAAAATTCATAAATGATGGACTGACAAGCTTATTTTTGCCGTAGACAATACCAAGTTACAAAATTTTACTAATAATGCATTTTGTGCATTGCACAAGTTTAGCACATGGATAGAAACGAATTTCTGAAACTATAAGAATGAAATTTCCATTTGTAGATTTAATTAAATATGGAAAAATAGTTCTTATATTCTTCTGTGAGTACAATTATTCAAGAAGTCATTACCTGATATCTCACTGCCCCATAAACCAGTGCTAACAAAATGGGGAATTTGGCTATATGCTACAATGTACTCTGCAAACAATTTTGAAGAATTTAATAAGGTTATATACAACTTTCCCGAAACGACAAGCAAATCAGTTAAAGACTGTTAAACAGTTCTTAAGAAACAAGAGCTTCCTTCAAAACAATTGAGTTACATAAAATCGCGTTTAAATTTTGTGAGCAACACAATCAAATCTTTATAAAAGCAGATTCATTTTAGAAAATAACTGCATGCATTGGCCAAGAAATCAAAATAATATCGAAAGAAGTGTTCGTTGAAAATGAAGGATTTTTAATATTAAATAAATTAAACTTGATTTTGAATGGCAATTTTCAAATGGATCCAGCTATAATTTAAAATAAAGAGAAGCTTTTCTACTTTCAAAAATTTATTGAGCATCAGAAGTAATAATTTTTACAATTAAACCCTTAGAACAACATTTAATGATCTACTGTTTTTATGAATAGATTTTAGTTATTTTGAAACGTATACAAAATTACAATTTAATTTTTAAATACTTACATGATATTATATATTGCGTAAAGAAAGTATGTTTATTTTAGTTTTAAGCCAAATTTCTTTGTAAAATATGTTGATAAACGTGTAACATATCAAGAAAGTATAGTTTTCTTTAGTGCTTTTTTCGTGTTTTTATGCTTTTTTCCTGTTTTTATGCTTTTTTAATGCTTTTTTTTCTCTAAATTTTGTGCCTTTTAATGCTTTTTTTAGTGTTTTTTTCGTGTTTTTATGCTTTTTTCCTGTTTTTATGCTTTTTTAATGCTTTTTTCTCTAAATTTTGTGCCTTTTTAAGTGCTTTTTTTCACATTTTTTAAGCTTTTTTATCCGCTCTCTAATGATTACCTTGTAATTGAAACTAGTCACGAGAAGTAAAAATATAAGTGGTATAAAAAAGTTAAGTGTTTTCTTTATTTAATAATCGAAAATGTACCACGAAGTAAACGCCTCCAAAATTCAAGAATTAAATATTTTAAAGTTAGTAGCGGCTAATGCAGTTGATGTACATTTAAATATCTATTTTTAATATAATAATAATAAAATTCGGGTGTATTGGGGCGTTATATTGTAATATTTTAGTTATACTTACAACACGTCAGAGTATAAGGTGACTCTATAGAACCATTATATATACCTTCAACGATTAGCTCAGGAATTGTAAAATCCCATCGATATTCATATGTGTCACAACTGAAATAAATCATTTATTATTTATAATTTACTGTGAAATTTAATAAGAAATATTGATTCAAATAACTTACATATAAAGTTACATATCTAAAATCAGAGGTAACATAGCAAAATCATCGAATTTAATTATTTTGTAATGCCAATCTATAGACATATATACTTCAGTATGTCACTGATTTGTCTAGTAAGTACTATATTGGTATAATTAAAAATAGTTAAATTAAACTAAAGTAATTTTTATCTGAAAAATAGAGTTATATACACAATTATAGCTTATAAGTCTTCTTGATATTTACCTCGTAGTTATATGTTATTTGAGAAATTAAAAAGAAGACAATATAAAATACTTATATTTAAATACTTATACCAACCTCACATTTGTAATAACCGTGTCAAACAATCCATACAATGTAGTGTTCACAGACACAATATGTTTAAACGGACCTGTATATGTTTGATAGATTTCACGAACTGGGATTTTTGTCAGTGGCCCCCAATCACCTTCGTGTATATATTTTAAAATGTGTAATAATGATTTCTTACAACACTCTTCATGAGGTACATTATTGGAACCATTAACGCATGGTAATAAACAAGAGGTTTTCTTGTTTTCTGAAAATTAAGATATATATATATATATATATAAATATATATATATATATATATATATATATATATATATATATCGTAAAATTTTATATTACAATAATTATTAAATTAATTGCAGTCATTATTAAAATTATATATTCATTCCAGACTGTTTTTTGCAATTAATTATACCTTTAGTAGAATATATCTCGAAAAAAATAAATTACAGACTAAATCAATTAAATACCATTTAATTGTTACCCATAACTCATATTTAAAATTAAATTTACCTAAAAATTAATATCACAAAACTATTTTTCTAAAATTACTCATAAGTAAAATTCGCGAACAATTGATTATTCTTACATAATAATATCTCTATGACATAAAATGAAGAATTAACTTACGTATATCTCTACTAACTGGGGATGCTGTTATTAAAACAAAACTAAAGAAAGTTGTGAAAATTACCAAATGAGGGTTGTACATTGCTATAAAGTGGTTACTAAGCGTTTTGGGAATTTGTATTCTATAGTATACATTCTGAATGTCGGTATATTTATAATACGTTATCTAAGAATATGATTAAGCAAATTGGTACAATACCTGTACATGTAATATTATTCATTGCCACGAAGTCTATTATTTTAAGAAAAACTACATTGAAAATTGACTTTATTTATAACACGAACAAAATTGTTATCACGCTGATAATATCGTGATATTAATACAGTTCATTTAATTATATATGCTTTAATGACAATAAATACTTTAGACATTTAAGTATGTATATGTATTGATAACAAATTTAGACTACTAAACATTTACACATTATACATGTAACAATAAACATAAATTTTAATATGGTTTTCAATAAGTATTGTGTTTGTTTGTCCAAAGCTTTTGAATGCCTGAAACAGTATGCAATAAAGATTATTTTAAAAAGTTAGATATTTATATTTTTATATCTGCTATTTAGAGGAGGTAACAAGCATCCTGTGGTACCAACTGCCTCTTTTATACCTCTTTGTATAATTATATACGGTTGTTACCTGATTTAATAGAATTATAATTGGTCATTCCCCTCATTATCACAGAGGTTGTTACAAATTTTATGCTGGATGTTAACTTAATATAATAATATTAGTGATGCGTTTTAAAATTCAATTACTAACGGGTGATGATTGTGAAATCTCGAAACGATACTAAAAGAAAGACGACATTAAAAGTATGACGTGGCGTACACAACAGACCCGTAATGATTATTGAAAATACTCTCAGGGGGGAGACAAAATCCGCTGCGCTAAATGCGCGGGTGAAATTATACTTCCGCCTGTCTCACTCAACTACCAGTAAAAGGTGAAGAGGATCACGGTGCCTGGTCCACCAAATGTCCAAATCGAACTCGTCAACCCATTGAAGGAATACCCAACATCAAAATACACTGCTCAAATAAAAAAAAATCAGCGCAATTTGACGACAGGGACATTAAAGAATCACGTGTTCATCAATCAATCATCCTTCATGATCAAATTTTAGACACCTACACGACTGAAATAAATAACCCTACAAATACCGACCGTCAAGCTCTATTAAAAAAACTACGTGAACAATTCACAAACTCGTATAATATTGACACTCGTGCATGTTTTTCAGGAAAAATAATGTCATAGCCTTGAACAAAACAAAAATTACCACTAGGGCCAAATTATTAAGTCTTTCTTAGAAACGGTATATCTACTAAAACAGACGTCAAAATCTATAAAATGATTTGTTGCCCTCTACTTGACTATGGTAATGATCTTTTTTCTCCTGCAATCCTTCTATCCACAATATCCAAGTTAGCGAGGGATCCTCCCTAAGAATTCTAACCAAAATCCGCCACCCCAGCAATCCTATACAGAATACTTCTAACCAACTCCTATATGACTCTACCTCTGTTATCCCCATCAATGAACGCCTTCTATACCTAAGCGAAAAATTCATGAAAAATCGCTTCAACCATCACATCCTTTCCCTCTACTGCTTGCGCAGAAATCCCAACCTGATTCCAAAATTCAAAACCCCTTCATCACTACTTTTGAATTAATCGCGTCACAATATCAATCATCATCATCATCATCTTCAAAAACAGACTGACTTGACATATCGACAAAGACCGCTGGTCGATAGCCATTTAACAAACAAACTAACTCACTAACATTCATTGTATCATATATGTATTAAATTTTTATGTATATTTGTTTGTTAACAAATATATAATAATAAATATATAAACATGCATTGTACAGAAAAAACTTACAAGATAATACAATTAATTATATATATAGCACATACAATAGTATATGTTAAATACGATAATTAAAGGCATGTGCTTATTTTAGTAACAATAAGGAATACAACTAAATGAAATAAATAAATATACAAAAGATCACTAGCCTCACGTGCAGTATCAAAACTATTAAAGCATTTCATACTTATTGCCGTGAATACATAGTACAAACAAAAGGTTCTGGACAGCAAAAGCAAACCAATACAAATATATTTAAGATTAAGGTATGCATTTTTAGTATTAAAATCCTTTAGTTCGTTGTAGAACATTAAATAATAAATTTAAAAATACGAAAACATTTCGTGAATCTACAACAGTGAGTCTTACTAAGACTACAAAACAAATTAATTTGAAAGAACTACTTCTCTGGCTAGTACCTCGACAGACATTGAATAAAACAAAATTATTTAAATAAAGTAAAACTCACTTTGTTAATATCACACTATTTATTCAAAAAGTGACTCGAGTTTTGATCAACAACTGATCATTTTCAATCTTAAAGTAATTAAAAAAAACATTTCAACACATTTTTATATACAGTTAAATAAAGAGGAGGATAGTAGGTTCAACTGGTCGTTAATTATGGGGAAGTCCGGATTAGCTTTGTGAATTTCCAGAGACTCGAGTAAATGGATTATCTCGAGTGCATCTTCATCAAAGGTATGTCGGTTCTCAATTAAATGGTTCGCGAATGTCGATTTTTTTTTATTTAATCGAAATGATGCTTTATGTTCGTTTAGTCTAATTTTGAAGTTGCGACCAGTTTACCCTACGTAAATTCCTTGAAAATCTTTGCATATTAACTTATAAATACCCGATCTATTTAACTTATCGATAGGTGTTTTTGCATTTAAAATAGAGATACAGATATTATTTGTTTTTAACGCTACATCAATGCCCTGTCTTTTTAGCATGTTACGTATTTTTAAACTGACTTCACCAAAGAATGTCAATGATTTGTATATTTTTTTTCTTCTTTTGGACATGCGTATAACATTTTTTAAATATTGTTATTGTGTTGTTTTTTAATTAAATTATCTATTGTTTTCTTCGAATACCCATTTGTCTTCGCTAATGTATGAATAGTTTGAATTTTTTTTTTGATAGCCAATTTTGTGATAAAGGCAACGTTATTGCTCTATGGATCATCGCGTTAAATGAAGGTAATTTATGTTTGAGAGGGTGTCTTGAATTGTAGGGTATGAGGGAATCGGCGAAGGTTGGTTTCCTACGTATTTCAAAATTAAATTAGCTTTTTGTGTATGAATGTACGGCGAGACGAACATATCAGAGCCGTCGAAAAAGATAAAATAAATCGCAGCATTAGACCATTTCACGAAGAGGATTATCCGCGAGGCAATTGAAATAGAAAAACCCACCAATAATCTCAATAAACGCGATGACGCCCAACGATTACCCCCACTTGGAAATCCATTTTATGCAAAATGCATATCACTTCACCCGCTCCACAGGTTTTAATCCCCACAGGTTCCACCAACGTAATCCCGGTTAATCCGACCGGCCCTATTACAAGAAGCCGCACACGCGCCGCCAAATGTCAATCGCCAACACCGCAGGTATAAATAGCGGAGTTCTACATATCACGATCGCAAAATCTTAGCGATCAATTCTCTTGAGTCCCGACTAGAGAAGACCTGTTGGTCCTGGACTAGTCAAAGAACAGTGATCGCGGAGGAGAGGTTTTAGTCGGTAAAAGTTCGACACTACCCTACTATAAGAGTGTCCATGAGGATTTCCTCTCCTCTTACCAAAAAAAGCACGATCGCAGTTCCCCATCGAACATACCATAGAAAACTAGATACATTAAAATTTCACCTTAAAAGTACTAAAACGGTGCAATAAAGAATATTTTGGCGTTTTCTGTAAAACGAGAAGACTTAACATTTAAGATATAAATACCATTCGATAGGTAATTAAAACGTGCAATTGCTGATATATTAATAAATATAGCGTTCCATTTAAATAAATGAAGTTATAGCCATTTAAAGTTCTCATTTGTTTAATTCCAATTTTTTTACACCCGGTATAAGATGTCAAATTTATTATACTTGGAAAATAAAATATGATCTATTGTTACATTTCAGTGTAAATTTGGTATGCATAACTTAATTACTTTTTAAGTATTTGAAACATGAAAATTAGGTTACATTTTTACAAAATTCAAATTATTTCAAAAACCTTAAGGTTTAAGTAATAAAAACCTTATTAAAACACACACTTATTTTGATCGAAGGATCCAAAAATGCAATAAAATACAGGGTGTTTCATTAAAAAAAACACAACTTTGATACTTTTAGGGTTTTTGGGACACCCTGTATATTATGAAAGTAATTTTAAAAAGGAGCCCTAATAGACCCCCATATATCCCCAAAGTGAAACTTTTTGAAAGTCACGTATTTTGGCCACAATATTCCGTGCCGTATAGCGTGAATAACCCTGTATATATATTTTCGATGTTCTCTATGGGGATCTCGGAAACTATAAGAGATAGACAAACGGTTAAATGGGTAAAGAAGTGTAGATTTACGAGACGAATAAAATTCCACTTTAAAAGTTTTCAAAAAAGTCAAGGGTAACTAGATATTTTGAAAAAAGTAAAAAGTGTCAATTTTTTCAAATAAATCTATCTCAGTTATTATAACAGATAGAAAAAAACTGTAAAGGACAAAGTTTTAGATAATTTTATGCAGAATAATAAAAATTAATCAGAAAATTTATATCGCCATTATTTTCCGAGATATGACGCAAACTTACATTTTTTTAAATGGAAACCATAGTTGGCTGTGACTTCATTCAAAAGGTATTTTTTTTCTCTTTAATCCAATATGGCACACGACATAGTTATTTCCAAAAATGAGTGAGTTATAGTCATTTTAAATTTTATTATAAATAAAAAATGGGTAGCCATGAAAAAGATGAAAGTAAAACAATTGCAGTTGTTTATATTAGCAATATTGTAATTATTAGTTTTACAGAGATAAACCAAAATAAAACAACTGCATAAAGTAATTCTGTAATTATCAATATATCAATGGGAGAGAAATTTTAATATTAAAAAAATATGGTCAAAGAGTCCAGTATTAATACTATTATGACATAAATTATATCTTTTTAAAATTGAATTTATGGCTTTTTGATTATTCTCATGTAAATTGAATTAAATGTTTCAATAACAACTAGTTTATGATCCTCTACAGATTGATATGATTTTTCATATATTTTGTTTTTAACATAACCCCACAGAAACAATTCTAAAACGCGCAGATCGGGAGATCTAGGTGGCCCTGGGATTGGTTTATTTCTTCCCACTTATGAGTTAGGAAAAGCATCATTTAAATAATTTGTAAAGCCAACATGTTATGAGGTGGAGCACCGTCATATTAGAACCATTTTAATCTTGCTTGTAATGATAAATTTAAACAATTGAGCGTATCTTCAAATATTTTCTGAAGAAAATAAAAGTAATCAGTTTCACTTAGTGAGCTTTCAAAAATATATGGACCGAGAATTATTAATCCAAACATACCATGGATTAAACCCAAATTTAATTTGTAGTTTTCTCTGTGAAACTTTTCGTGGATTCTCTTAAGTTCATCTATGTTCATTGTGGCGATTAAAAATACCACAATTAGTGAATCGCGATTCATCCGTTCATAATATTTTTGTAAGAAACGTATTACACTCTTGACAAATGGGTCTATATCACATACAGAAGGCCATTTGATAATTACAAAAATATTATTCTTATGCCGATTTTTCATTTTTATTTAACTCTGTAGAACTAATAATTACAATTTGGCTATTATTATAAACAACTGCAATTGTTTTACTTTCAACTTTTTCATGGCTACCCATTTTTTATTTAGAATAAAATTTAAAATGACTATAACTCACTTATTTTTAGAAATAACTATGTCGTATGTCATATTGGGTTAAATAGAAAAAAATTGCCTTTTGAATGAGGCCATAGCCAACTATGGTTTCTATTAAAAAAAATGTAAGTTTGCATCATATCTCGGAAAATAATGGCGATAAAAATTTTCTGACTATTTTTTATTAATCTACATAAAATTATCCAAAACTTTGTCCTTTACAGTTTTTTCTATCTATTATAATAACCAAGATATATTGATTTCAAAAAATGGACACTTTTTACTTTTTTCAAAATATCTAGTTACCCTTGACTTTTTTGAAAACTTTGAAAGTGGAATTTTATTCGTCTCGTAAATCTACACTTCTTTCCCCATTTAACCGTTTCTCTATCTCTTATAGTTTCCGAGATCCCCATAGAGATCTCGGATCTCGGAAACGGTTAAATGGAGAAAGAAGTGTAGATTTATGAGACAAATAAAATTCCACTTTCAAAGTATTCAAAAAAGTCAAGGGTAACTAGATATTTTGGAAAAAGTGTCAATTTTTCCAAATCAATATACCTCGGTTATTATAACAGATAGAAAAAAACTGTAAAGGACAAAGTTTTAGATAATTTTATGCAGATTAATAAAAATCAGAAAATTTTTATCGCCATTGTTTTCCGAGATATGATGCAAACTTACATTTTTTAAATGGAAACCATAGTTGGCTATGGCCTTATTCAAAAGATAATTTTTTTCTCTTTAATCCAATATGACATATGACATACTTATTTCTAGAAATGAGTGAGTTATAGTCATTTTAAATTTTATTATAAATAAAAATAGGTAGCCATGGAAAAAGTTGAAAGTAAAACAATTGCAGTTGTTTATATTAATAGCAATATTGTAATTATTAGTTTTACAAAGTTAAATAAAAATAAATCCACAACATAAAGAAATTTTAATATTAAAAAAATATGCTCAAAGAGCACCCTTCACCCTATCCCACTCTAGCCTTTGACCGCTTTTCTTAGTTCTCATTTCGCCTCAGCACACTCTTAATCAAACCACGGGCGCTGTCCTCTTCTCACTCTGTATCCGGCTATGGCTCCTTCAATCGCTTCCATGGTCTCAATATCTACCCATTCAATCTTTTGCAGTTGAAGTCTCATATTTTCTATTGCGCTCCTTCCATCTGCTTTCTTCCAGCCGTCTTGTTTCTGCACATTTCTCCATTCATATTTCTGTAGCTATCGGCCAGTGGTCCGATCCCATATATTTATTTAAGTATCAGTATTTTAAAACGATGGTGTTCCTCAGATATTATCATTAAGAGCAATATTATTTATACCAACTTTAAAGATTAAAGGTGTTATAAATAATATTGGCCTTACTGACAATACTGTGGAACACCATCGAATTCAATTTTATAAATGTTAGTACCTTTTACTCGTTTTAGTGACATACCTTTCCAGATAAAGTAACATCAAAGATTAGAAACAGAAACGTCAGTTTTATTAACAACATTACGCTTGCTAAATAATTCATAACTAAGAAAAGTTAAAAAATACAATACAAAAAATGGACCTGATTAATCCATACGTAACCGAAGCTAATTACCTGGACGGCGTGATTAATTTTCAATTGCACGGCCGCCGTGGGCGCAGATTAATTGCGAATTACACGATCGTTCCACATAAAAATCGCATTTATTTATTCGGCCGCCGCTTACACCTAATTATTAAATCACTAATTATGTTGTGTCGTTCATAAAACACATTCATGTTTCCAAGTGTTCCTACGATGACGGCGTAGGTGGAGCGAGGTGGGGGCGGCGCGGGTTTCTAAATTACCACCGGATCTACGACCCGGGACATCTTTTAATTGCGTCGCCTGATTTTAACCTGAGCGCTGAAAGTCGCGTGCCGATGTCCATTTGTTTAATTACACAAGGTAAGATAGAGATAGAGGAGAATAAAGTTATTAGGTCGTATATTTATGCTGAATGTTGAGTTGCGAATACCCCAGAAGTCCCACAATCGTTATTTAAGTTTGACAGGATGCCTACTGAGATACAAGTGTTAACACACATTAAAAGTGACGTGTCGAAAAATTTATGAGGAGACCCACACATCTCGAATCACGACACTCTTGCAGGTAGTGGAATGTTCACGACCTTTTACGTTCTAATGTTGAGTTCAGTTATGGCCGATGTTTTAGTTAATATCAGAGGGTGTGTTTGGTTATTTATCAGTGATTTAAAGTGGTTAGGATTGATTGTCCCCAGCTGGTTTCGATTATGCACGCGCCCCAATTTCTTAACTAGACAAGGGAGATCGTTATCAATCTCTGAAAAGTGGATTTACTAGGTATAATATACATTAAATTTTATTATTAATATTATTTGTAATGATCTAACGTTCATGTTACGTTAAGTATTTATGAGCTTAATCTTTACGTCAGATTAATTTTCTTAATGTTATTCATCAGTTAATCTTTATGTTTCATATATTTTGCTGTGAATAACTTAATATAACCCATCAGTGAGACCTATCATAGACTTTATTTACCTTACAACGCAAATATCTCCCTCTCTTCACCTCCCAGATCTTCGGGACGCCGTAGTTCCCTTTGAATGCTCATGCATTCTGGGGGTAATCTGGGGGTCTTCTGCTTTCCACTGCCGCCATTATGGTGTACCAGGGAATTGAACTGAAGGCGTTCATGGTCGACTCCTATATTAGAAGCTAAATTGATGGTTAGATAGGCCACCTGTCTCTTCCAACTGCTTGACCAGCCTCTCCCCGATGACCCTTTCAACATCCAGCATGCACACTGGTCTGTAGCCTCCAGAAGTCAATGGGAGCTTACCTTGCTTCGGCAATAGAACTAGTGTCCCTCCTCCAGCCAGGTATTCATGGTCGATGTGACGCTTCTGGGATTACAGAGACGAACTCCCTTAATTCCGTCAGGTCCGGGTGCCTTGCGACCGTTTATTGCTGTAGCCTCCGCCAGGATGTTATCCTCCTATAGGTAGACGGTGATGTCCTATCAGGTGGGAAGGCCTCTAGGGATCACGTGGTCGACGTTACCAGGAAAGAGTACCAGCGCAACCGACTCAGTCCTCTTTAACACGAGCATGTTGGGATTCATCTACTTTAAAGTCCAAATTTCATCAGGGTAATGTCAACTACAACAAATCCTAATTCAGTTCGAATCTTGTTTTTCATAGTGTAAAAGAACATTTTTGTTTTCTCAGTTTTAGAATCTGAATAGATATGATTAAATTTCAATCCATATTCAGCTTAGATAAAATGAAAATGCAAGTACCTATAAAATCCCTCTTCAGATCTAGTTCAGATTTAGATGATTTATTCCAGAGCTATATAAATGATACTTGTTGAGCTACCCTCTTGATAGAAGATATGTACTTTTGGCAAAGAAATTCAATTAGTGTAAAATCAAGTTAAATTTTAGATATTTCCTAGGTTGTTAATGCTAAAAGAAGGTCCGTTAAAATTGAACTAAATTTCAGTTATAATTCAATTATTCGAAACTTTGCATCACGGTGAATCTGTGCATTCCGTATACATGAGTAAAAAAAAACCGAAATAATACACAGTAGAAATTTTTCGACCAGTTTGCCTAACACGCTGAGCAAGCTGGTGAGACGATAGGGAGGGGAGGTGATTTGCCTCGTCTTGTTATTACATGTAATCGTCATTGTACATCAATTTAACGATTGGAAATCATGAAATTTACAACAGAATTGTCATTTTCACATAACAAACTTCTGCAAGTACATTACACATATTGCGGGAAGTGAGCGTTGACATTATGCAATATATTGTGTAAATGTCCTTCTTTTGTAGTATTTCTGATGAACGTGAAAATAGATATCGCCGAAATATCGAATTTAAGAGAAAAATAGTATATGTTCTGCCCTATCGCCGCTAACCCGAAGAACAAATTTTCCATTCAATACGAAAATATATTATCGATAATGTACAACAATGAGTTTTTAAAACTACACAAGAATCTCTTATTGAAACAACTACTTTTATTTCCAATACACCAGAAATCGAATTATACAAAAATAAAATAACACAGCAATCAAAGCAACATCAATTACAGGGAATGTTGTACAGGGTAGTCGTTTAATGAAGTTTTAATTCATGAACCATTTAAATTTTGTACTGATAAAAATGTAAACCGTATAAAATCCGCTGTAGTAAGGTTCTACGAATGTTAAATTGAGTATTTCGCCTTCTAGTTGACGTTTCTGGGTCTTCTTCGATACTACTCCACTCTGGATCTGGATTGAGTTTGCCAAGGGTGATCAAATCATTGACCAGAGCACTTAGGCCTCACTAGGCCCATTGTGCCCCCCTGACTGGGACAGCCCTGCGTTGTTCTATCACTCATTTAGCCACCCAAGGTGGCGAGCAAAGGACAGCACAACGCTTGGAGGGTTATCCCTTATGTTGGCCATGTTCGGCCAGAGCTCCCCTAGCATGGACTCTCTAAGGTGGGCGAGAGCCGGGCAGGTGGTTAACACATGTTCCACTGTCTCGTCCTCTTTTTCACATGCTCTACATATGGGGGTTTCCACCAGTCCCATAGTAAACAAATGTTTCCTTAGCTGACAGTGACCCGTAAGGATACCTGTGATAAGACGCAGATTCCCCCGGGATAGTCGCAAATAATATTCAGCTGTTTTCAGATTGGGTGAGCGTATTGCTTCCTTGGCCTGTCTGCAGCCTGAGATGTTGTCCCAACGTTGTTTTAGCATCTTGAGAGTATTCTGTTTGAGGATATCAGTGAGGCATTTCGGTGTTGGCGCGATCGGGGGCCCGTCCGTGGTATCACTGAGAACCGATCCAGCTCGCGCCAACTCGTCTGCCTTGCTGTTGCCTTCTTCATTATTGTGTCCCTTGACCCAGCGCAGCTCAATACTGTTTGATTGTGCTGCTTGTTTAAGGGTGTTGTGACATTCTTTTACTAGTGTTGAGGTGATCTTGTGACTACTCACTGCTAGTATTGCTGCCCTACTGTCTGTAAGGATTTGGATGTTCCTATCACGGATGTCTCGGTGTAGGATTTCTTTCGCCCCTTGGATGATGCCAACGATCTCTTGCTTGCTTGCAGAGTAGTTGTGTGCTTCTCTAGGGGTATAGCTAATGAGAGGTCTATTTGTTGCGAGTAAATTCCCGCCCCGGATCCTCTTTTGGTTTTAGAACCATCGGTGTAAATTCGGAGGGTTTCCCCACCCTCTGCACTCCCGGTTCCTCTTTTTATCGATACATTATATGGTCTATTGAAGACGTAGCAGGGTGGCAAATTGTCTGTCTTCCTTCCAAGGAGGGGTGTCTTTTTGACAGCCTCCTCTAAAAGGTGACAGTGTCTGCCAGCCCTGCTTCCTTTGTACCAGAGTCCAACTGAGTTTAGGCGCAGTGCTGCCGCCGTGGCCATCTCCTCTACGTATAAGTCGAGAGGTGGAAGGCAGAGCATTGCTTCCATTGCTGCAGTGGGTGTTGTTTGCATTGCTCCGGTCGTGCTGAGGCATGCTATCCTTTGCAACTGAGTAAGCTGCTTTGCTGAGGTTTTCTGTCTGGCTCTGGGCCACCAAACCAGTGCTCCATAGATTAGCATTGGTCTTACTACCGCTGTGTACAGCCAAAGTGCTATCTTGGGAGATAGCCCCCATGTCTGCCCCACAGCCCTCCGGCATTGCCAGAGGGAGACGCATGCTTTTTTACATTTTCATTTTGAGATGTGGTTCCCACGTCAGCTTGCCGTCGAGGATCACTCCCAGGTATTTGACTTCTGACGACAATGTCAACTGGGTGTTGAGGAGCATAGGGAGCTTTAGCTTACCTAGTTTCCTTTTCTTTGTGAAGAGGACCATTTCAGTCTTTGACGGATTTATGGTCAGAGACTGGTCGTTACACCAGTATTCGATTATTTTGAGTGCTTGCTGCATCAAGCTGCATAGCACCGTCTCAAATCTGCCTGTTAGCAGGATGGTTATGTCATCTGCATATCCTATGGTGTGGAAGCCATTGTCGTTAAGTCGCCGCAGTAGGCTGTCAACAACTATGTTCCACAGGAGTGGTGAGAGTACTCCACCCTGTGG
>CAXAKX010000186.1:0-53497 GCA_963969525.1 Ontholestes murinus
GGTACCGGATATTGGAAAACAGGTAGCTGTTATTTCAAAACAGCTACCTGTATTGGAATAACAGCCACCTGTTTCAGGACAACTGCTACCTGTTTCTTGATATCTGCCACCTGTTTTAAAATAACAGCTACCTGTTTTCCAATATCCAGTACCTGTTTTGAAATAACAGCTACCTGTTTTCCAATATCCGGTACCTGTTTTGAAATAACAGCTACCTTTTTTCCAATATCCGGTACCTGTTTTAAAATAACAGCTACCTGTTTTCCAATATCCGGTACCTGTTTTAAAATAACAGCTACCTGTTTTCCAATATCCGGTACCTGTTTTGAAATAACAGCTACCTGTTTTCCAATATCCGGTACCTGTTTTAAAATAACAGCTACCTGTTTTCCAATATCCGGTACCTGTTTTAAAATAACAGCTACCTGTTTTCCAATATCCGGTACCTGTTTAATGCTGGATGAGAGCCATGGGTGTAATTACCTATGCTTCTAATTTTGTTTTTAGGACTATGTGCTAAGAATGAATGTGATTGAATTAAAAAGAATATTTGTAACAGGATGCGGTTAGGTGATAAATGATGCGAACACATAAAATTGTTTTAGTCTTTAAATGTTTGAAATAATTTTAATCGTTATTGAGGGTTACCTTGAATGAATTATTAGGCTAATTTAGAAACGTTAATTTTATTTGTAGCAGTATGTGGTTAAGATACATAAATGCGTGAATGACCTTGTGCCTCGATTTACACGTAGTTCCCATTTAAAAGTGTACAAATCTGCTGAAAAACGCGGATTGCAACAAGTTCTCATATGATTACATGTAAATGAATGCACAATCTTACTCGCGAAATGGTGTTTCGGAAATGGATTGAATTATCTCGACGCCGATTGGCTGATCAAAATTTAGAAACGGTATAAAAGCAGACCATCTCCGAGATGTTGTCAGTCGTCTCAGATCCTCAAGGAAAGAACGTGCTAATCTTTTGTCACGAATTAAAATTTTTAATTTCATCACCAAAATAAAAATTTCAGGTAAGTTTCATCGGATGAACACATACCATCCGCAGAGACCATTCTTTTAAAAATGACAATGACCACAAGCAGTTCTTCAGTTGGGATCACCATCAATGACCATAAGCTTTTTTAAATAAATAGTATTTCGCGATCGCGTTGAGTATCGGGCAGGATGTGAGTCATCGCGCTAAGAGATCCTAGTTCGAGCGTTATCTCGGAATCTAGAAAAGATACAGCAATTTGGGCCTCAGATTCGAATCGCTAACGTTGTAACGTTGAGATCTAATCGTTCGGAGATTTTCCAAAATATTATTATTATTATTAATATTAAATTCTGAAAATGTATTGAATCATTTTCGAATGTATTCAGCGGAAGTTGCGGTCTGATAAAATACTTTTATGATGCTCACATATTTATGAATTAAAATCACTGCGTATGATATGTTTCCTCTTCATCAAATATCCATGAATAAATTTATTTAGTAGGAGAGTACAAGAGTTTTTATTTAATAATTATTATTACGAATTTAAATTGACTTTGTGTCTCGAATTGCGTGTAATTAAACGGGAAAATGTTACAAATCAGTGCAAAACTGCAAATTTACATTGATTCTTATGACAAACGCACACATAATCATTATTCACAGACGAACACTTTTCCACTTTTATTTATCTTAACGCTGATTGGTTAATAATAATAATTACTTGATGGTCCGATGGTATAAAAGGAAATTTTATGATTTCCTATTTTAGTTGCTGACCAGTTGTCAATCTGTTCAGACGTCTGTTAAAGTTGTTCTCAATTGTTACAGTTAAGATGGAGAAATTTACTGTTGCTAAAGATTTAATTAAGATGAACAGGAGGTTCAAAGTACAAGCGCGTACGATGGAATTCAAAATTAAGCCAATTCCCGAGAATGTTGAGCCTGTTGGGTGGGTGAAGGATGCCATCACCCAAATCGTAAAGAAATCGACAGATCACTTACGCCCCAATGATCAGGTGGGAGTAACCTTCTGCTCAAAGGAATTTCAACACGGTTCGGGGTACATGAAGTTCAGAAGTGCTTCCCAATTATCTACTGAAGACGTATGGTCCATTATAAATGGGGTATTCCAATCTAACTCAACGGGGTTTAATACTGATACGTTCTGCTTAAGTGTTACATCAGTGCGCATGCCCGAGGGACGTGGTCGTGGAAAAAGGTACAACACCTTTAATGAAGAGTGTGCAATGCGTAGAGGCATAGTGGCTATTGAAAACAAAGACAATTTGTGCTTACCTCGTGCGCTAGTGGTTGCGATAGCTCATGTTGATAAAGACCCTGAATATATTAAAGTGCGTAGAGATCTAGGAAAATTGCAAACAATAAGAGCTAAAACATTACTTCAATGTTCTGGTGTGCAAGTTCCCGAAGAAGGAGCTGGAATTGAAGAACTCCATAAATTCCAGCGGTACTTGAGTGATTATAAAATTACGGTTTATCAGTACGGAAGTAAAGGCAGAGACTTGGTGTTCGAGGGTGTGAATGAAAGTGTTAAAAAACTAAATTTATTGTATCATGATGGACACTATAATGTAATAACATCTCTCACTGCTGCATTTTGTTGTACGTTTTATTGTGAAGAGTGTCATATACCGTACGAACACAAAAATAAACATAGGTGTGGAGGAACATGTCAAGCTTGTCAACAATCACCGGCTTGTCAACATCGGCAAAAAGTAAAGTGTGCGGAGTGTAATAGAACATTTAGAAGTCAAGAATGCTTTAATAATCACAAGAAAACTAATTCACTCAATAAAGGATCGGTGTGCGAGCAAATACGATTGTGTACTAATTGTTTAAAAACTGTTAAAAGTGATAGACAACATACGTGTGGTGAAATTTTCTGCAAGATTTGTCAAAAACATTTACCCGGTAATCACCTATGTTATATGCAGACAGACACAGGAAAACCGAAATTAAAAGACTTTTTATTTGTGTTCTACGATTTGGAATCGCGTCAAGAAGCACGGTTGGAAAATGAGGATTTACTACACGAACCCAACTTGTGTGTATTTAAGACGTGCTGCGAAAAGTGTATCGATAGTGATGTCAAACTCTGCAATAAGTGCGGACCTCGATTAAATATTTTGAAAATTAGTCCTGCGGAGAGATTCTTAGAATATGTACTTAATCAGCGAAAGTTATTTAAAAATGTTGTGGTTGTAGCCCATAATGGCCAAGCTTATGACCATCAATTTATCCTTAATCATATTTTAACAAAAACTCAATTGAAACCTGAACTGATTATGCGCGGTACAAAAATTATTCAGATGTTACTGGATAACGTGAAATTCATTGACAGTCTAAACTTTTTCCCTATGGCTCTCAGTGCGCTTCCTAAAGCCTTTGGTCTTGGAGATAATTTCAAGAAAGGTTATTTTCCCCATTTATTTAATAAAGCAGAAAATGATGATTACGTAGGCCCTCTGCCTTCCAAAGAGTACTACAGTTCGGATTCAATGAAAACAGATGCACGAGATAAGTTTTTAGAGTGGTATGAAGCCAATAAAGATTTGCAGTTTGATTTCAAGAAAGAGTTGGTGGACTATTGTATTAGTGATGTGGAAATTTTAACTGCTGCATGTCTCAGGTTTCGGAACCTCCTTCTAGATGTAGGAAATGTTTGCCCTCTTACAGAGTCCAGTACAATCGCGTCCGCCTGCAGTAAAGTCTATCGTCGTAACTTTCTTAAACCAAACACTATTGGAATAATTCCGAAAGGAGGATACAGATGGCGTAATAATCAATCTAAAATAGGTACCCAGTGGTTGGTGTGGGAAGAACAACAAAGACAAATAAATATTGTTCATGCCGCAAAACAAAGAGAGGCAATTGTAAAAGGTGTAGAGGTGGACGGTTACTCTGAAGAAACACGCCAAGTGTTTGAATTCCATGGTTGTTATTACCACGGTTGCATCCGATGTTACAAACATAACCGTGACACACCTTTACACGACAACCCAAAAGAATCCCTAAATACAAGATATGAATCTACTCTGTCTAAATCCGCAAGACTCAGGGAACTCGGATACGAAGTAATCGAGATGTGGGAGTGCGAGTTTAGACAAAAATTGAGAGATTCACCCGAAATTGTACAATTTACAGAAAAGCACCATCTATTAACTTCACTACCTCTTAATCCTCGCGATGCCTTTTACGGAGGAAGGACAGGCAATTGCAAAGAGTACTATGAGGCCATGCCAAGTGAAAAAATCAAATACGTTGATGTTTGCTCCCTTTACCCGTGGGCTTGCAAGTACGGAAGATTTCCAATTGGCCACCCTGAAGTGATAACTGGCAATGAAGAGTGTTTGAAAATTGACCTTGGTACTAGTTGTGGCTTAATTAAATGTTCAATTTTACCACCTGAAGATCTCTATCACCCTGTGCTACCTCTTAAAATGAATAACAAATTAATGTTTGTACTTTGTCGAAAATGCGGAGAAGATATGGAGCAAAATGTTGAATGTAATCATTCTGATGACCAGAGGGCTTTGCACGGAACATGGGTTATTGAAGAAGTTTATAAAGCATTAGAGAAAGGCTATAAAATGATTGAAATTCAAGAAATTTGGAAATATAAATCAATGCAGTATGACTCTAAATTAAATTCAGAAGGATTGTTCACCGAAATGATGAACACCTTTATTAAATATAAACAACAAGCTTCTGGGTGGCCTAAAAATTTAAATACTCGAGAGGAAAAGGACAAATATATTGAAGATTTTTTCGACGCTGAGGGTGTTCGTCTAGAATTTGCATGTATTTTGGAAAACCCCGGTCTTCGATCTCTTGCAAAACTAATTTTGAACTCCTTCTGGGGAAAATTAGGACAGCGCGAAAATCAAGCAAAAACAGCTGTGATTAATAGACCCGAAGAGCTATTTGATCTAATGAAAAATCCTTCGGTAGAGGTTTGTGGTATCTTACCAATTACTGAAGATGTTGTGGTTGTAAATTACGAATTCATTGAGGAAGCCTACGACCCCTTAAGTACAGTTAATGTTACACTAGCTGCGTACACAACAGCTCAAGCAAGACTTAAACTTTATAGTTACTTAGAAAAATTGGAGGAGCGTGTACTCTACTATGATACTGACAGTATAATTTACATAGGACGCGAACGAGAATACGATGTCCCTACAGGAAATTTCATCGGTGAGATGACGGATGAGTTGGGGCCTGTGTACGGCGAGGGCAGTTATATTTTAAAGTTTGTGTCAGGAGGACCAAAAAATTATGGGTACGAGGTGCTTGGACAAAAAGGTATAAGTGCTTCAGTGAAAGTTAAAGGTATATCACTTAATTATACTACTTCTAAATTAATAAACTTTAAAAATATTGCTGAAATGGTTTTAAAGAGAAGTGAGCCTATATCTGTAGTAACCACAAATATACGTCGAACAGCTGAACATGAATTAGTGACGCGCGTTGAAACAAAAATGTATAAACCAAATTCAACTAAACGAAAATTTAAAGACTATAACTCTGTACCGTACGGCTATAAGAAATGTAAATATTAATAATTATAGTTTTACTACTACGATGTAATTATATTTATTTACCGTACGGCTATAAGAAATGTAAATATTAATAATTATAGTTTTACTACTACGATGTAATTATATTTATTTACCGTACGGCAATAAGAAATGTAAATATTAATAATTATAGTTTTTACTACGATGTAATTATATTTATTTACCGTTCGGCTATAAGAAATGTAAATATTAATAATTATAGTTTTTACTACGATGTAATTATATTTATTGTATGTCAAATGTGTATTTTTTTTAAATATTCTAATATAGATTTTAAAATAATTTGTGTTTTATTTACTTATCACATTATATTAATATATACAACCCAATCCATTTTGTTACTGGTAACATTAAATTAATCAAGACTATAGGCAACCCAATATACAAATGATAAATCATTTAGCGTGGGGTATACTGCAATTTAAATTTTATTTCAGAAAGTGTAAGTACGCTCCTTAATTATACAATATATCTAAGATACACATATTTATAAACTTATAAACCCAATATCTTCGTGTTCCACTCATCCGTCTCTTCATAATTAATCTATTTCTGTCATTGATCTAAACTGCATTCGCTAGATGGCGTCACCGTAGCTATAACAATTAACAAATAATTATTATTATTTTATTTAATATTTTTATTTTCACAACTTACCGCGTATTAATCTTATTTCTTTTTGTCACATCTCCTCTGATATCAATCTCTTCAAACATTATTTTCACCTATAAGTATGAGACACTTAATTTATTTCTGTCATTGAACGCTGTAATGATTTTGTACACCTACCTTAGCCAACACATGAACTATACTGTAAACCCTTTTGCTCCTCCTTCTTCTTCTTGTGCTTAGGAATTCACATATGATTATCTCACAATTCACAAAAAAAACATTGCGCGTAAAAATAGCGTCTGTTTCGTTAGGTTCAGTCATTAATTTCTCTTATCATTCACACACCGGAAGAACACGGTCAGCTGTTGGCGAATTGTAATCAGTTTTACATGCTTCCTTGACCATGTCAGTTGAATATTTATTAGAAATTGTTACAAATATTGAAATTTTACATTTAAATCCGAAACTTACGCCTGACGCGAGACATCTTCAAGTATGTTTTCAATGCGTTAACAACAACATTACACACAGAATTGTGTTTAATTCAGTTCCGGGTAGTGGTGATGTTTTACAAATACATATTTTATATAGAGATAATTTAAAGTGCGTTAGTTTTTACTGTGATTTCCCCAACGACCCTGAAGAAATGGAAGATAATGAAATAGATATGGTCTCTGATGCAACAATTGAAAGGAGAACTTATTTCATACACGAGAGGAGACCGTCCATATAATTTTCGGTAAGTCCTTAAATATTTTGTATGTACATATTTGCAATCTTTTTGATCATCTGCCCTTTCAACCGGAAGTGACGGCAGATAAACCCTCAAATACTAATTTTCAAAACGAATTTCCAAGTGTATAACAATCAATAATAATAACAAAACGTTTTATTTAAGAAACATTATGTTTTCTCCCCTACGGAACTATAAATGAATTTGAATTCAACTTACTAGACTTATCACTTGACTTAAATCTGACATTCTTTAGCAGAATCTTTATATACTGCGCATGCTCCGTAGACTCTATACTCTTATATGATAGTGTCTTATACAAAATTAATCAGTCAGTGTCTGTCTCTCGTAGTGTTCGGTTGTGTGTGTAGAGTGATGTCTCTTGTATGATGTGTTTGTGAAGTGCATCTATTTTGAAATTACTCCGGATGGACACATTCCATCAGAGGCACCATTCTTCAGCTTCTGGTAATTGTATTCCAATTTCTTATAATCTCTAGCTTCTGGTCATTGTTACATTTTCGTTCTTAGATATTAATTTAACGCACACACACACACATTATCTTATTAACGCAAGGCTTTCTTAAATTACTCCGGATGGACACATTCCATCAGAGGCACCATTCTTCAGCTTCTGGTAATTGTATTCCAATTTCTTATAATCTTTAGCTTCTGGTCATTGTTACATTTCGTTCTTAGATATTAATTTAACGTTTAATATCCCACACACACACGTACATTATCTTATTATTAACGCAAGACTTTCTTAAATTACTCAGGATGGGCACCATTCTTCACACTTGCCCGTCCTTATATCACCAAAAGCGCGCTCGATGCGTTCATTAACGTCACGTTTCCTTTTTTCATATATACAACATTTATTTTTTTCTTATCAGTACGACGTGATGGCCTAGTGGTTTCACGTCCGCTTAACAATCCAGCAGTCCCGGGTTCAAATCACGATGAAATAAAAAAGTTCAACAGGTTGCCTACACTACTCTCACAAATATATATATTCACACAATAATTCAAATTAATATAACAGGTTACAATTGCGCGGAAACCGTGAGTGTGTTTGACTCATGGCGGCCATCTTTGTATGGTCTGTCTGTCTGTCTGTCCATGTTAATTTAAGTTGGCAGCACTGGATCTTGCATCTCACTCTTTCATTCACTTCCGAGTCTCACTCTAACACATTGTCTCTTATGGGACTTCCTGTCAAAAGTGCACACCACACCAGATGTTACTGACAAGGACTTCCGGTTGGATGGGCAGTCTGCTGTCTGTCTGTCTGTCTGTCTGTCCTTGACTCATGGCGGCCATCTTGAGACAGTCTGGCTTGCCTGTCTGGCTGGCTGTCTCAAGTGCAGCCTTACCTACTCATCTAGCATATAAAATCTTATTATGGGGTAAAGCACAGGTAAGACGTATCTTCATTGCACAAAAGAGAATTCTGCATCTTATTTTCGGTCTCAAAAGAACTGAGGCATGTCGTACTGTCTTTGAAAAAAAAATATACTCAATTTGATCAGTTTACTGCTATCGACCACCAACTTCGGGTATTGGAGGTCGTACTTCAAATAGTTTTGCTGAAAGTTCTGCTGTTATAAAAAGACGTAAAATCCTCAAGCTCAGAAAAAGTACTTCCATGGAAGAACTTGTGCATGCTACTGCAATAAAAGTACGAGAAAGTGGAAATATGAGTACTGCCGATTTGATAATTGAAAGTACTTCAACTAAACCAGGTAGTTCCAATCGTATATTGGAAAAATTGATGAGTCCCGAACAAGAACAAAATGCCATGACACCTTTGCCAAATATTTGTGACGCTCAATCTGTTAAAGGTTCACTCGAGGTATTGTAACCTCGATTCAAGTACTATCATTTTCACCTCGCTCAATCGAATTAATTCAACGCGACTTTCCCGCTCACAAGACTTACCACGGCCACCAGTCTGTAGAGTAGGGTGGGTAAATAAGTTGTTAGAGAGCGCCACGAGCTTTAAAGAACAAAGCCCTGCGAGCACGGATGTCAGAGGTAAAAGCTCGAAACCTAGGTGAACAAATGAGGCAAGGTGACTGAAATAACTGAATTTAATACCATCTATACGATCGACATTCCCATATAATGATCTCAACCAGCCTATTTACAAATTAACCAATTACACGAAAGATAAACTAAATTTATTTAACGGGAAATAAAAAGTTACTGGCTGCTTTTCCACAAAAAAACTGAGTGAAACATCAACGCCACAACGCCAGGATCGGCTAACTGTCAAGACACAAACCAAATCCAAATGTAATAACATAACTGCCTGACGCAGTTCACCACAGCCAATTTCTTAAATCCCGCTGGCACAGTTTCCAGATGAAGCTCCGGCAATAATTATCTCACAACCTTCGAAGGGGTATTTCTGCTTTTCCCGAGACTGTCAAAATTATCACCGGCATATTTAATACCTCTAAGACCACTATCTACCTTCCCTAAGCTTGGAATCATCATAATTCTCAAGAATCTTCCACCCTATTTATCTTCTCAGCAAGAAAATGCATTGTGCTGATATGCATGAGTACTGATATTTCGTTTATTGTCTATTGTATCAACAATATCCTTCCTGATCATTACTTCAGCTTTTGCGCGAAAGAAGAAAAACCGAACTTCTTTTATCTTTTCAGGCAGAATAATTAGTCTAACAGCAAAATTCCTTTTCTTCAAAAGTGTACAGTAATCAATTAGGAGGGATATTCTCGCCTTTTATGTCCTCATCCGACTTTCCTCAAGGGTCCCTTCTGAACTCTACTTCATGCATCACACACACTCAAAAATAACTATCTGACAATTCTGAACCACTGCTCCCTTGCCTTACCTTGCCGGCCTCCACAAGCCTCTCTCTTCCGCGCCTAGGTTTATATCTGGTGACTGAAAACCAACAACACCAAAACACCTCTATGTGCTTCCACAATAGCTAAAAAAATCAATCTATAAAATATCACATACCTAAGCCACACACTTAACCACGGCAATGCCATCCAGTGCATGCACTTCCATAATCAGTGGTTGTATACCCATTCTCTTATAAATGCCAAAAATGATATTTACAGCCTTCCTGCACAAAAAAGATGTCAGCTTTTTCTTGACCAAAGAAAAGTATCAGATTCTTTAGCTATTAGTCTATTACAGATCAATAAAGCTTTCCTAATCTGTGATAAAGCACATACCACTATTCGTTGGGATGGTACATCTGAAAATTTCTAAAAATCTACCATACAAGTTGAAAAAAATATTCTTTAAGAAAACTAATGAAAGATACTGGAAACTACAAAAAATTAAGACAATTTTAGAACTTTAACAAAATTTCTGAAAAATCTGGAAAATTCATGAACTATCAGAAAATGTTATATAAGTTACTGAAAATTTCAAAAAATCTTCTAAGGAATTTGAGAAAAATTCTTGAAACATGGAATTAAAGTAACTGAAAAGTTCTAGAAATCTACAAAGATTATTAAGAAAAATTCAAGAATTGTCTAGAATGATTCTTCAAAAATATTAAACAAAAACGTTTACTTTGTTAATATCACACTTTATTTTTTTTAACAAAGTAAACGTTTTTGTTTAATTTTCCAAAATGTATCACGAAGTTAACGCCTCAACCATTAATCAATTTACTTCAAAAATATGATCAAAGTGACCAAAAAATTCCAGAAATCTACAAAAAAAATCTAAAGAAAGTTTAATATCTAAGAAAATTCTTGAAGAATGGAATGCAAACTACTAGAAAGTTCTAAAAATCTACAAAAAATATAGAGGAAAATTCAAGGACACCCTAGAAAAATTCTTCAAAAGTGTGATGGAGGGGATTCTACGATGATCTAGAAATCTACAAAAAATAATAAAGATATGTGTAGAGGCTCATAAGAAAATTCTTAAAACATGGAATGAAAGTTAGTGGAACTTTCTAGAAATTTATAAAAAAATAAACTAAAGAAAATTCTACAACTCTAGGAAAATTCTTGATAAACTGAAGAAACTTTCTAAAAAATTTTGGAAATCTACTAAATTTAAAGACTCTAGAAAAGTTCTTCAAAAATGTAATATAAGTTGCTGAGAAGTTCTTGAAATTTGCAAAAGAATTTTGAAGAAAATTGTAGAGGTCCATAAGAAAATTCTTGAAAAATGGATTGAAAATAGGTTCTACAAACCAACAAAAATAACTGAAGAAAATTCCAAAAGTCTCAAAGAAAATTCCTGAAAAACTGAATTAAACTTTCTGGAAAATTCTAGAAATCTACAAAAATAAACAGGAAAATTCTTGAACTGATAAAATTTAATAAAAAATATCTAAAACCTAAAAAAAAATGAGGAAAATTCTAGAGGCATATAATAAATTATTAAAAAAGTAGAATGAGAGATACTCGAAAGTTTTACAAATAAAACTGAAGAGAATTCTAGAACTCACTAAGAAAATATCTGAAATGTTGAATTAAACTTTCTAAAAATTCTAGATATCTACAAGATTCAAGAACGCTTAAAAAAATTTCTTCAAAAGTGCAACGAAAAATGCTGAGAAGTTCTAAAAATTTACAAAAATATTGATTAAAATTCTAGAGGCTCATAAGAAAATTCTTGAAAATTGGAATTAAAAAAGAGTTCTACAAGCCTACAAAAAACTGAAGAAAGTTTTAGATATCTAAGAAAAATCCTGAAAAACTAAATGAAACTTTCTAAAAGATTCTAGAAATCTATAAAAAAATAGGAAAATTCTTGAACTCATAAAATGTAATAAAGGTTACCAACACGATCTAAAAATCTAAAAAAAAAAATTAAGGAAATTTCTAGAGGCAAATAAGGAAATTCCTTAAAATGGAATGAAAGTTACTGGAAACTTCTAGAAATCTATAAAAAAAAACTGAAGAAAATTCTAGAACTCTCTAGGAAAATTCCTGAAAAACTGATTGACACTTTCTAAAAAAAATCTTGATATCTACAAAACAATTACCCTTTAGAAAAATGTTTCAAAAATGTGAAAACGAATGAAAAACATTCTAGAGAATTTTTTTTTGAAATGAAGAAAAGTTTTACAAACCTACAAAAAAAACTAAAATTCCTGAAAAACTTAATGAAACTTTAAAACTTACAAACTTTTTCTTCATCCATCACTTGGTGATGGATAAATTTACATTATTGTTAATGAAACTTTCTGAAAAATTCCAGAAATCTACAAGCATTTTTTTTGGATTTAAAACAAAAATTCGGCCCATAGAGGGTTAAGATACAATATAGTTTAAGTTATGGCTCCATATAAATCAACAACAGGGTTTCTTCATTCATTGGTATTTGAATGGCATATAATTCACTTTCTCATGAATTAAAATTCACTATCTATTATAAATAACATATTAAGATACGTAATCCTTCTATGCTGCCAAAAATGGAATGAAAGTTAGTGGAACTTTCTAGAAATTTATAAAAAAATAAACTAAAGAAAATTCTACAACTCTAGGAAAATTCTTGATAAACTGAAGAAACTTTCTAAAAAATTTTGGAAATCTACTAAATTTAAAGACTCTAGAAAAGTTCTTCAAAAATGTAATATAAGTTGCTGAGAAGTTCTTGAAATTTGCAAAAGAATTTTGAAGAAAATTGTAGAGGTCCATAAGAAAATTCTTGAAAAATGGATTGAAAATAGGTTCTACAAACCAACAAAAATAACTGAAGAAAATTCCAAAAGTCTCAAAGAAAATTCCTGAAAAACTGAATTAAACTTTCTGGAAAATTCTAGAAATCTACAAAAATAAACAGGAAAATTCTTGAACTGATAAAATTTAATAAGAAATATCTAAAATCTACAAAAAAATGAGGAAAATTCTAGAGGCACATAATAAATTATTAAAAAATAGAATGAGAGATACTCGAAAGTTTTACAAATAAAACTGAAGAGAATTCTAGAACTCACTAAGAAAATATCTGAAATGTTGAATTAAACTTTCTAGAAATCTACAAAATTCAAGAACGCTTAAGAAAATTTATTCAAAAATGCAACGAAAAATGCTGAGAAGTTCTAGAAATTTACAATAATATTGATTAAAAACCTACAGGTACATAAGAAAATTCTTGAAAATTGGGATTAAAAAGGAGTTCTACAAACCTACAAAAAACTGAAGAAAATTTTATAAGTCTCTAAGAAAATTCCTGGAAAACTAAATGAAACTTTCTAAAAAATCTAGAAATCTATAAAAAAAATTTGGAAAATTCTTGAACTCATAAAATGTAATAAAAATTACCAAAACTATCTAAAAATCTACAAAAAAAATTAAGGAAATTTCTAGAGGCAAATAAGGAAATTCCTTAAAATGGAATGAAAGTTACTGGAAACTTCCAGAAATCTATAAAAAAAACTGAAGAAAATTCTAGGAACTCTCTAGGAAAATTCCTGAAAAACTCATTAACACTTTTTAAAAAAATTCTTGATATCTACAAAATTAAATTATCCTTTAGAAAAATATAGCAAAAATGGGAAAATTAATGAAAAAAAATCTAGAGATTTTTTTTTTAAATATGGAATGAAGAAAAGTTTTACAAAACTATAAAAAAAAAACTAGAAAAAGGTTCTAGAAGCCTTTAAGAAAATTCCTGAAAAACTTAATGAAACTTAAAAACTTTTTCTTCATCATCATGATGAATGAATTTACCTTATCGTTAACGGATCTTTCTGAAAAATTCTAGAAAACTACAAGCATTTTTTTGGATTTAAAACTAAAATTCGGCCCATAGAGGGTAAAGAAAAAATATACTTTAAGTTATGGCTTAAACTTAGCCAAACATTTCTTGGCATCCATTTTAATCAACAACAGGGTTTATTCGTTCATTGGTATTTGAATGGCATATAATTCACCTTCTCATTCATTAAAATTCACTATCTATTATAAATAACATATTAAGATACGTAATCTTTCTTTGCTACCAAAAAGTCCTTGTATTTTGTAAACAGATGATATTCTGAAGGAGTTTGGTTTGGACTATAGTGTGGATGGTTAATAGTTCGTCCGTAATAAGTGATGGCCATCCCGAATGCTCGTCATCTTGGGTGTTCTCTCTTCCCAAGTTGAAATTACGACACCAGCGCCAAACTGACGACTCACTCATAATATATTCTCCATATAAATCCTTCAATTGACGGTGAATATCGCATGGTCGTACATTAAGAAATTTAATCACAGCTCTAACTTCGCAACTGTCAGCGTTTAATATTTTCTTTATAGTTGATACCACTAAGAGGTAACTTTGCACACACACAGCTAGCGCTTACTCCTTTCACCAACGCTCTGCACGGTGCCTACAGATAATACCATCCCTCGTATATATGAATATACACTAATTTCAAAAACTCACTTAAATTAATAAACCAATAACAATGTAGATAATAATCACAAGTAATACCATAAGTGATGGCAATTTACTCGAATAAATTTTGTTTTTGCATGAAAGTTTGTTGCTTAGCGATTTTAATGAGAGCAACTGTCACGAAAAAATCACGAGCCGCCAGGCGAGTGATTTTTTCTATCAGTTGCTCGAATAAAAATCGCGATTAAGCAACAAACTTGAATGCGCTAAAAACAAAATTTATTCCGATTTAATTGTCATCACGAATGGTATTTGGAAAGACTATTCCACGACTTGAAACGAATATCGGTGAATGCTTCAATGTTTATATTAAAATTTTTATGATATATCTCCTGCAGTATTTTGGTCGAAAAATTCGACATTGATTAAATAACACCTCCCTTATAATCATTTGCATTTACCTTCTTTATATTATACGCCCAGTCATCATAAAGTTTCCATTAAAGTTTTGCTAACAACTGGTAGTTTTTGTCGGCGCAGATTTCTTGGTGCAGAACTTGTCACCGTCGCATTTATTATGGATGATGAAGTGTTACCAAACCTTTTGATTTTATAACCTACTTGCAACTGACATACGTAGAAACAACGTTTTTCGCTTTTTTATCAAGGCTAATTCAATTCATTTGTCGGGAAATAGCTAACTTCAGGTTATTCAGGTGAATAAACAGCAACTTGGTGTTTATTCACTTATAAATTGACGTGATTGGCTAAAAAATATCACATGCCTCATTTTCATTGGCTACATGTAATAGGAGTGGAATAGTCAACTAAAAATCCCCTGGAATAATACCAACTGGTAAATAAAATTTGGTATACTAAATTAATTGCCTTCATTTAAGCAATATATTTGCTACAGAGAAAAGTATTTTATACCCGATAAATATAAAGTTTTCAGGCAGAAAGACCTCTGGTCGATAGCCTTTTGACAGATTAACTCATTAACACCTCATTCATTATTAACTGAGTTATTGTAAATATTGTAAAATTTGTCAATAAATATATGTATCTATCTATCTATAAAGTTTTTACGAAGTCTACTTCGATTCGAGGTAATAAAATTGAGTGAAACCACTGAAAATGATTTATTTTATCATACTGAAACAAGTTAGTCAAACAGTAATATCTCCAAATATTATTTTAAGAAATTTAATAAAACCATTTTTAATATTTTAAAAGCTTATGATAAACCTTCTTTATATGTTTTCCCACAGCTTTGAAAAAATGTTTAAAAAACAGCAATTAATATCATAATTGGAAAAAAGTTAAACACATTTATAAAGTCGAAAAAAATTAATATCAAAGCGGTTAATCGATTTCGGTAGTAATTTTTTAATACGTTACACACAATCAACTGTCATTTTTTCTTTGTTGTCCAGTACGCGTGTGTCAGTGATAATGTAATCCGAGTCGTATGTGCCCGCGCTAATAACGCGCCACATATTTTAAAAATCTCATCAAAGTACGTCAGAGCACAGTGCGATAAGCAATTCGAGTCGCATTAATACACATCACAGTGTATGTAATGAACATGTCACGGACAGTGACGGTGACGGTGATGGTGTGGTGATGGTGACGGCCCATTGTCACGGGGTGACTTATCGGAGAGGGTGATGGGAACGACGATCGCGTATCTCGGTGTCCCATCGCCCATGAATTTTGCTACTAATATCTACTACAATAGAGGACGGGGGAACGAGGGCGGATAATAAAGATGTAATAACTAGAACATTGTGATGTTATCGTCCCGTGCCACACGTTCTCTTATATTAATCGGCTTTTAAGTATTTTATTGCAATATACTGCAAGTAATTGTTTGCATTGAATGTAATTCAAATAATAGAATAATTAAAACTAATTAAAACAATATTAAATTTAATCATTATGATTACTTCAATTAATAGTAGCAGTTAATTTCGGTGAATGCGCCGGGCACGATTAATACTACTACAACAATAACTATTTAGGGTGAAAACCCAAATATATACTCAATGACATTAGAAGAGTTACACAAAGAAGGAATGATTTTTTGAAATTGATTTTTTGGCAACAGAGTCAGTATATTTAAAACATACATTCATAACAATTTCAGCCTTGTGCCTTTTATATTTACTGTGACAAAAAAATCACTTTTTCTTTTTTAATAAAACTATTTAGAAGAGCTGTTTAGTACACAATATCACCAATTAAGCGATTTTGACCGGGGTCGAATTGTTGCTTATTGAGATGTCGTTATGTCCCATCGTAAAATTGTCCGCCGTATTAATTCCACTGTAATGCGTGTATATCAGGTATGTACAGTAGAAGGTAGAGGAGCAAGAAGAATACCAATTGGTTGGCGTAGTGCAGAACGTCAAGATCGGTGCTTAAGGCAAATAGCCCTGCGAGACCATTTTGCTACTACGCGTCAAATCGGTGATCAATGGTTTGGAGAACAAGGTAGGCTCGTTAGTATGCGAACCCTATATCGCCGCATTCAATCCTTTGGGATTCTTTCATACCGTACAAGATTAGTGCTTTCTTTGACAGCGAGACACTGTCACCAAAGGTTGGAGTGTAGCAGAGAACGGCAGTATTGGGAGGCAGAATAACATAATTTCGAGCGAGGAATCACGATTTTGTCTAAGCACGTATGATGGCCGTAGAAGATTACGACGCTACCGTAGAGAACGACTTTATCTTAGGTTTGCTATTGAGAGATTTATGGTAGTCGATCACCTCTTTTATTCATTCGAGGCAGTATGACAGCTGCGCGTTATAGTGAAGACGTCAAATGACCGACTTTATTGCCTTAATTAGATGGTCATCCAGACGTACTTTTTCAGTAAGATAACGCAAGTCCCCATATTGTGTTGGAAAATACGCGTTATCTAAATCTCGAGCACCGACACATGACATCTAACGTATCGTAAAATATACTATTAGTTGTATTTATCAAGTAACGCCCGATTTGTATAACGAATGATAGTTGTTGATTTTATAAAAAAATATAGTTACAATATATATACCGCTGTGTTCTCACTTGAGCTTATTTAAAACCTCTGAAATAACCAACAGGTTATGGGCCCAGCCACATAGGGTTGCGCGACGTTATAAGTGATAGTGATTGTTACCAGAATTCCCAGAACTCTTTCGACTGATCGAATTTTTTTTTTGAACATTGTTTTCATCGAGTGTTAAGAATGAATACGAGTGGTGTCGTAAGATTTGAGCAATGGAATAAGGAAAAAAACTTCGATACCTGGAAAATCCAAATGCGCGCGATACTAATAAAAAATGACGCTTGGACATATGTCAACGGTGCGTCGGTAGAACCCAGAATCATCGCAGGTGATGCAGTTTCAGTTGAGGCTGCGCGACGTTGGACCGAGGGAGATCTCAAAGCTCAATCTGACATTATTCTGCCCTTCAGAAATTAAACCGGTGAAGGGATGCAACACAGCGCGAGAGATCTGGATCAAGTTAGAGGAGATTCATCAATCGAAGGGACCCATGCGAAAGGCTGCATTACTAAACCAGTTGATTTCTCATAAAATGCAGAACGGTGAGGATGCTCGATGAAGCACACAAGACTTTCTTAATATCGTCGACAAATTGACCGAGATGGACATTGAAATAAATAGCGATCTACTGACAGTGATCTTTTGCGAAGTCTGCCGAATTCATTTGACAACTTTCGGTGCGCAATCACATCACGAGATGAACTCCCAACGCCTGAAACATTGCGCGTTAAAATATTAGAAGAATGTGAGGCCCGAAAGGATAGTGATCGAAGTAATTTATCTCAAAGTGCAATGCTTGCACGGAAATATGGAAATTCAAAATCCAAGAGTAAGAATGACAGAGATGAAGCAAAATATAAAAGACATTTTCCAAAGAAAGATTTTAAGTGCTTCAAATGTCAAAAGCCTGGTCATTTTGCCAAAGAGTGTCGATCGAGCAGAAAATACGAAGGAAATCAATTGAGAGATGAAATCGCGGGCCGTGCCGACAATTTAAGTATGTATGCAGCGGTGTCAGATGTACGTGAATGCGACGAAGTTCTCCGTGCGGAAGAAACTACAGGTAACAGCGTTTGGTGTATGGACAGCGGATGCACTGCACATATGTGCAAAGATACTGACGCATTCTCAGAAGTGTTTTGTCACGGACGCGGGAAATAATTCATGCGTCGATATCAAAGCAAATCAATCTTAACAAAAGTAGATGGGTGTGAGAAGATATTGACATTGAGAGACACACTATGCGTGCCGGAACTTCGCACGAATCTTGTTTCCGTTGGCAAGATAACGGACAAGGGTTATACGGTAATTTTCAACCGAGAAAAGGCTGAGGTTATCGACGCGCCAGGCAAAATTGTACTTGTCGCGGAGCGAACGAATGGATTGTACTATGTTCATGGTGGCGCCAGTGAAAAGTGTAAGATGGTAAATGAGTCGCACTTTACCAAACCATCGAGGGTAAGCTCATTGGAAGATTGGCATGCACGTCTAGGACATCTCAACCTGCATACGCTGCGCGAAGCGATCAAGAAAGGGACCATCAAAGGATTACGAGTTGAAGACGTAAATAAGGAGTTCACATGCGAGGTATGCATCAAGGGGAAGATGTCACGATTACCATTCCCTAAAAAGTCCAAAAGGAAATCAAATCTTGGAGATATCATTCATTCAAACATTTGCGGTCCCATGAAAGTGACGTCGAATTGAAATAGTCGATATGTCATTACTTTCATCGACGACTATTCTGGATGGAGTGAAGTAAGGTTCATCGCACATAGAAGTGATGCTATCAAATAATTCGAGGATTATAGGGCATTTGTTGAAACTCAAAGAGGAAAGAGAATCAAAGTACTTCAAACGGACAATGGCCTGGTGCAGATTAGTGAAAAATACACTGACTGTTTCCCTGAGGAACGGCATTCCGATTATGCAGAGAAAAACGATGAATGCGCCGAGATTCACCTAATCGGAAAATAATCAAATACACAAAACAACGACGACAGAAATAGAAACAGTCAAGAAGAGGAATTTCCAAATGTACTTAGAGGAATTCCGCTTGCAAATGCAGAAGGTTTAGCATTGTCCAGTATGCCAACGATGAACAGGACATGGCACTCATTACTGAGATTTCGTTGACGGAGGCTATATCAAGTCCAGAATCAGAAGAATGGCTGCAAGCGATGGCGAGCGAGGTTGGATCTGTTTTATTAAATAATGCATGGGAACTCGTGAACAGACCAACAGAAAATCACGTTATTGGTAGTCGTTTTATACTTAAAAATAAATATGGCGTTGATGGAATTTTCGAGAAACGGAAGGCCAGGATATGTATGACTAGTGCAGCGTGGAGGACGTGTATATCGGACGTTGTTAGTTTTTCCTAATTTACACTAATTCTAGTGCATAGTGAGAGATACTTTTTGGACAGTGCCATCTTGAAGAGTTTCTGCATAGGTTGGAAAAAGTGATTATTCATATACTTTTATCTGGGAGTCGAATTGAGTGTTAATTCACCGACGCGATTTTAATTCCAGAGACAATACGTGCTATTTTGTGTAGTTGCTCGCGGACTCGTTTTTATCACGGATAGTTTTTGCGGAATCCCCATGTTAAACGAAAAACTAAATTACTTTAGTGCATTGAACTGATCAGCTGTTATCCAGATTAATTTATAATAAATTATTGCTTATTTTCTGCGTTATTAAATATTAATAAATAATATATAAATAATAAAGTTAAAATGCCTGACTGTGCTATTTGTAATCAATTTTTAAATCCGCGAATGATAACATCTGCAATAAAGTGCAATGGCAACTGTTCTAATTGGTTTCATGGAAAGTGTATTAATCTATCGGAAAATGAGCTCAAGTCTCACCAAGATCTAAGTAAAAAAGATGGTAGCGCAAATAAGTGGTACTGTAGCATGATGTGTAAGTTCAATCGCGCCGGAGAGAAGGCTCAAAATAAAGTTGCATCAAATACCAGTACAATAACAGATTTAAGGAGTATACGTGACCAAAAATTTGGTGATTTTAAGATGCAAATGCAAGATAGTCGATTCTCTCAGTAGCAAAATTATTGCACTTGAAAAGGAAAATGTGGACATGAAAAAAGAGATATGTAACTTAAAACACAACTGTTCAAGTGCCATTAGTCCACCACAACTCGATGAAAATTCAATATTTGAGGAAATCACTCAACGAATTAGTAGGGCTAATAACGTTATAGTTTTTAATGTCCCCGAAACCGATGATGATCAAGACAATGTTACGATCGTGAATATTATTAAAACCGTTGATCCTACAATCGATGAGCCAAAGAAAATCATTAGACTTGGAAGAAGAACGCCAGACAAAATAAGACCAATAAAACTAATATTTAATACTGATCATCATTCTAAAACCCTACTGTGTGTTTCCAGACGGCTAAAAAATTCGGAGATATTTAATAAAATTGTTATTAAGAATGACCGAACACCGCTACAGATTCAGCATGAAAATCTTATTAGGGAGGAGTTTAAACGAAGAAAAGATGCTGGTGAAATAAATATTTCATTAAAATTCATTAGCGGCGTATTAAAAATCGTCCAGGGAAACTAATTCAAGCCCAACGGACAACGGACAATAATTTCACTAGTATATATTATCAAAATGTGCGCGGTTTACGGACTAAAACAAATGAATTCTACAATAATGTTTTTGCAAATGATCATGACATTTACATGCTAAGTGAAACGTGGTTACATGACGGCATCTTGGATTCCGAATTATTTCCTGATACTTATGAAGTTTTTAGATGCGACCGCAATCATCGTCGGGGCGGTGGTGTTATGGTGGCTATTAATAATAAATATGCGTGTGATGTAATTTATATGTCAGAAAACTTGAGTTGCGAAATTATTATTGTGAAGGTTAATATTAAAACTGGGGTGGTCGGTTTTGTGTGTTTATATATTCCTCCATCCGAACCTATCTCAACATATGCAACTGTGTACGACATGCTTGATACTATTTTAAATCAGTTTAAATCCATTGTCATATGTGGTGATTTTAATATCCCAGATTATACTAATGTGTTGGATGATAGTACGCCTGACAATAAAACGTTAGAGTTGAATAAGTTTATGGCACTTAATGATCTTATTCAACATAATCAGACTAAAAATTTCAATAATCGACTTCTTGACCTTGTTATTACTTCAGCGCATATTGAATGTTCTTTTCATGAGGGCTTACCTATCACCAATATTGATAATCACCACCCATATCTTATTTTCTCTTGTAATTTTCCCTCGGATGGCTATATAAATGCTCAAAATAATAGAATGTGTCATAAACTAAACTTTCGCAAATCTAATTTTTTACTTATGTACAAAAAAATATCCGAACATAATTGGGCCGAAGTAACTGTATGTAATAACGTTGAAAGTTCCTGTAGTGCAATGTATCAAATTTTAGATAAGATTTTTAATATTTGTGTCCCGAGGCAGAAATATAGAGTTAGGTCAAATCGTTATCCATGTTGTGTAGTTATGAAGTTATTCGACTTATTAGGACGAAAAATCATTTTAGAAAATTGTTTAATAAACGTAAGTTAAATTATTACCATGTTAAAATTTGTCAACTAAGGCGCGAAATTCGGTGGATGATTAATAGGGACCATGCGAACTTTATAAGAATTGCAGAACAAACTATTAGCTCTAACCCAAAACATGTTTGGAGCTATGTCAATTGTAAAAAATCTAGAACCCGTTTGCCTGGTGTCATGACTTATGAGAATAAAACAGTCGATTCTCCGTTAAATATAGTGAATTCGTTTGCTGACTACTTTTCCTCTGTATACGGTGACGTAGACTCTCAAAGTGGAGAGCGTTTTGCCTTCTCTAATAATATAAATACCTCGTTTAATATTAAACATATATCTGATGAGGACATACTTGCTGCTTCGTCAAAACTTAAAAATAACTTAACATCTGGTCCTGATCAAATTCCTTCATTTATTGTACGTGACTGTATTCACTCACTTTTGGTTCCACTGAAACATATATTCAATTTAATAATTAATACTGCATGTTTTCCTTCTTGTTGGAAAGTAGCTCGTGTCACTCCAGTAATGAAGTCTGGTAACAAGCAAGATATAAAAAATTACAGACCTATCTCCATAGTCAACAACTTCTCAAAAATTTTTGAAATCATTATATCTAGTAAAAATTACTCCTATGCTGAATCACGTATATCAACAAGACAGCATGGTTTCATGAAAAGAAGATCTACTACCACTAACTTATTGAATTTTACTGAGTTTTTGTCGTGTCATCTTGATCGGCGGTCACAAGTCGATGTTATTTATACCGATTTTAGAAAGGCTTTCGACTCAATACGCCATGTCACTTTGATTGCTAAATTAATTTCTTGGGGGTTTCGTGATAAAATGGTTCAACTAATTCCGAAGAATGAAGTCCGCCTGTGATTCCTGTGGTTCAAAATTTAGTGTATTTTTTTATGTGTATATTATTATTATGTATTTTGTTAACAGGTAATCCAAAGCATCACAATAAACAAATAAATAAATAATATATGATAGATCACAGTACGTAGAATATAATAACTTTCGTTCCAAGCGTTTTTACTCTACTAGTGGTGTACCTCAGGGCACTAACCTAGGACCTCTATTATTCCTGTTATTTGTGAATGATATAGTTGATAATATCTCATCAAAAATATTGGTATATGCAGATGACGTTAAGATCTATAGGTCGATTTTGTCAGAAACTGACTGCCTGGCGCTTCAAGCTGACTTGATAACTATAGAAAAGTGGTGCAAAATGAATAAGCTAGATCTTAACATTAGTAAGTGTAAGTGCATGTCATTCTCTCGCAAGACCCAAGTTTTATTATACAATTATGTTCTTAATAATACAATTGTTGATCGAGTATATACTTATCGTGATCTAGGTGTGTTGTTTGATAATAAATTGACTTTTGTACCGCATATTAATAATATGGTACAAGATGCGTTGAAGTTACTTGGATTTATAAGAAGAATAACTTTACCATTTAATGATATTAATGTAATTAAAACCTTGTATATAGCATATGTACGATCTAAACTTGAATATGGCTCTGTAATCTGGTCACCATATTATCACGTACATATCGCTGCTATTGAACGAGTTCAGAGAATATTCTTAAGGAATTTATATTTTAAGCTCACAGGTGCATATCCTGATAATTCCATACATTACAGTGACTTGTTGTACATGTTTCAATTAAAACCCTTAACTTGTCGCCGTGAATTAATATTGGTAACACTATTATTTAAGATTATAAATTACGGAATTGATAATCCAAATTTATTGTCATTAATTAATATTCGTGTTCCCAGATTTGCAAGCAGAAATACTTTAACATTTACATGTAACACGTCACAAACTAACATCCGATATAATTCGCCTATTAATAACATGTTTAAGGTGTATGCTTCCGTGCAGCATTCTGTTGATATTTTTAATGTTAGTCTAAATGTTTTTTCCAGTGTAATATCTGAAATACTTTAGTTGCGTTATAACATATTGTATTTTTTCATATACTTATTTAGCTGTTAATTTCAATTTTTTACTATTTAGTTCTAGTTCTAATATTAAATTTATAGCTATTGATAAGATTTCCCTGTAATTAGATGTATTGTCTGTTGGGAAATAAATCTATTATTATTATTGTAGCAAGAGGTTTTTCTCAAATTCCAGGTAGAGATTTTCTGGATACGTACGCTCCAGTGGCTCGTTTGAGCACTATCAGATTGTCAGTTGTCCTCGCAGCACATAAGAAGATGCATATCAAGCAATATGACATAACCACCGCCTACCTCAATGGTGTTCTAGAGGAAGAGGTGTATATGGAGGTTCCAGACATGATGGATGAAGTATTGAATTCCATGGTTAAAAGGAGAGGACTGGATTGTCGCACTACAGATGAAGCAAAGAATATGCTGAATAGTTTGAAGAGCGGCGACACGGATTGAAACAAGCGGGGCGCGTTTGGCACAAGCGCTTGAGTGAGGAATTACGAAAACTCGGAACAATTCCATCCAAAAGTGATCCATGTCTATACCTGAATGTCAAGCAATATCGAAGAAATAGAACGTTTCGGAGCTACATTAGGTAAAAGTTTTGGTGTGAAGAATCTAGGCGAAGTAAAAAGATGTCTTGGTATCGATTTCGAGAGGAAGGGAGACAACATCAGACTGTATCAGAAGACATATATTTGTGAAATTCTACAACGATTTGGAATGGAGGAGTGCAAACCAGCGACAACGCCATTGGACGCAAGCACGAGTTGATCGGAGCATTGCTTTATCTTGCTCTTGCAACACATCCAGACGTGGCTCACGTTTCTAGCTTATTGAACCAATTCAATGAATGTTACGGGAAGGCCCATTGGATTGCTGCGAAGAGAGTCGTGCGCTACCTGAAAGGGACTATTAACTTGGGAATCTCTTTCATGCACGACGGAGATTCTATTCAAGGTTTTGTGGACGCTAATTGGGCTGGATCTATAGATGACAGAAGGTCTTTCACCGGTTTCGTTTTCACCATGAATGGAGGCTGCATATCATGGGACTCAAGGAAGCAGAGGACCGTGGCGCTTTCAACAACAGAGGCTGAGTATATGGCACTTAGCGAAGCTCCAAAAGAGGCCGTGTATCTTCGTCGTCTTATGCAGGAGTTGGGCGAAGACAGCGACATGATAAATTTATCGAACGATAACCTGGGTGCGCAGAAGCTCGTTTCAAATCCGGTCTACCACTCCCGGACTAAGCACATAGATATAAGGCACCATTTCGTTCGCGAGATCGTCATGTCGGGAGCTATAAATTTGAACTACGTATCATCTGAAAACATGCCAGCTGATGTTTTGACGAAATCGTTAGCCAGACATAAGCACGTGAAGTGCATCGAGCTGCTAGGATTAACGGAAGTGTTGGAAAATACGCGTTATCTAAATCTCGAGCACCGACACATGACATCTAACGTATCGTAAAATATACTATTAGTTGTATTTATCAAGTAACGCCCGATTTGTATAACGAATGATAGTTGTTGATTTTATAAAAAAATATAGTTACAATATATTTCTATATTCAGACCATTTATTTATTATGCATTACATTTGTATAGCATCTTAAAACTAATTACAACTAGCTTAGACTACCCTCCCGCAGGTCATTGGGTTTGAAATAAAATTCCCTCGGCTTGTTAATCTTTATTCCACCCTATATATATATACATATACATACACACACATACATACATCCATACATACACATATATATATATATATATATATATATATATATATATATATATATATATATACATACATACATACACACATATCCCCGCTTATAATTAGATGACAGAATTCCCTTTATTAGTTTATTTATTTCACCCACTCCCCTTAGTCTACTCTTATACGCTAACATGCAAATTATCCGCTAAATTATCGTCGTCACTAAACAAGAAGGAAAATTATAGATAGAGAAAGATTATAGAACAGAGAAATAATAATAGAATGGAAAAATAAAAGAAAATAAAGAATTATGCCGTCTGCACAGGAGCCTTCCGTGTTCCGGTCGTAAGTACTCCGCTAATTGACGCTAATAGCCACTTCCCATGTCCTCTTCATCCTGGTCCTCCTGGTCATCGTCTTGGTGGTCCTCTTCCTTTCTTCTGCGACGAGGCGTCCTCTTCTTTCTTCTACGACGTGTGATCCTTTTCTGCAATGGAATGTCCTCTTCTCTTGGTACTCTTCGTTCTTCTTTCTTCAGTGTGGTAAGTTTTTCTCTCGCTGCCCGTTTCCCTCAGCAATTTATAACCTGCCATTTGTATTTAAGTGATTCTGTTTCCTCACACCGCACGCACAGACAACTCCCCAATATCAATTTATCCCAGCCCTACAGTTTTAGTATTTCAATTGATCCCGCAAATATTCGCGATATTCAGACCGCTGTGTTCTCACTTGAGCTTATTTAAAGCCTCTGAAATAACCAACATATTGCTCATCGAGCTATGAAGTTTATTTATGAAGCTGGTGTTAATATTTTGTTTTGTTATGGGATATTATGGGAAAAAGACTATTCTCTTAGTACCGTCCTCCACAGCACAGTTGATCCATGAAATTCAAGTTGTTGGGAACGAGATACCACAAGAAGACATTGACTATCTTATTTTGCCGATGCCCAGACGTCTACTAGAGTGTATACAGCAAAGGGATCGCCAAACACATTATTATTATTTTTTTGATTATTTATTAATAAAATTTCTTGAAAATATGATTTATTACATTCTTGATGTACAGCTATCATCTTAGCAAAAATTCAAGTTAAATAAATCCTTCTGCGTGTAACGCTTCTAATGCCATTGAGTATCCTATCAGATAATGTTCTAATACAAAGGACCGTGCTATAATTTTTTCTCACAGTAAAAGATTATAGATCAGCCGGAGATATTTTATCAAATGTTTTGTTAGATTTCTCAACTTAATGTCATTAGAGTTTTATATGCTATTTTGTTTTCTGAAATTCAAAGTCAAGTTAAATAATTTCAAGAATTATTAAGGTATATATACAAAAAATCCAGTCAATAATACTATAAGTAATTCAGCAACAATGTAAAGATTTGATTTTAATTATTATTCTATATTTTATCAATTTATTTCAGTGAAGTTTTAAGCTATCATATTATAAAATTCTCAATAAGTTTGCGTTTATTTATAGGACATTGCTTATTCAGTTATTGATTCCAAATCACCGTAATATTAGACCACAATTAAAAACAAGTTATTATTTAACTAATAGCAGAAGCATAACTATTCAAAATAGACTTTCCAACGTTAAGGGGAAAAGTTTAGGAATAATCAACCTATACGTCAAAGAAATATAAGAATGACTGAAAGCATCATTGTCAATGTGTTAAATGGACTTAAAATTAGTTTTTAATTTTTCTTATTTTTTTTGTTTTGAATTATCTATAGAAACGAGGCGCATATTTTGATAAATAGCTACGTTAGCAAGCAAAATGTCTGTATGGCGCTAATATGAGGTTCACTAAATAGCATTGTGAATAGATATCACATCAATAACCAATTTGTTTGGCTCCATCAGAACGATACGGATTGGCCGACTTGTCATTTTAACAGGATGGCGCCACGTTTCATACAACATAAATATTCTTGAACGAGGTGTGGTTATCTCATACGAAGTCAACGTGAATTTGCCACTAAACGTGTACGATGTGACCCTGCTAGGCTTTTTCTTACAACAAAGGGACAAGTTTTTCTCAATTATTTTTCTATTTCTCAATTTACAACACATAATACAAGTTTCTCAAGGTATCTGTCATTTCTTTAACCCCTCCAAAAAAATAGATTTATAAAACTCTTCGAAATAAGCTTTTGTCTCGACGCTAACCTCCTAATTTGAACTTAAAAACCGATATACGAACACGTTTAAATTTGTTGAACCAATATCTATCTTACAATTGTCATAGCTAATGAATAATCTCCATAGAGAGTATCCATCTTCGCTATAATATCTTCACATGTTTTGCCACAAAAATAAAAAGCAAATTGCTGACTGGTTTTTCTCTCTTTTAATTTTATTTATAAACACGAAACACTTTTATTTATTTGTTTAGTTAACGGTAGCAATTTTTATACAGATAACTTACACTTATAAATTGATGATAACTTAAATCTAATAACTAATATTAACTAAATCAAACATTCAATAACATAAATTACCTAAATTAACTCTAAATAGATTTCGTTTAAACCTATTTAAAGGCCGTACAAATAAATCAAAATTAGGATAAGCGTAAAGAATTTTTGCACATATCTTTAGTCTGTAAATAGGATTGTTGAAACTATAATTATTAGATCAGGCGTTCAATCTGAAAAGTGGTTTCGACTGTAGAGGTCTGAATGAAATAAATAGACATATGAAAATTAACAAATCGAATTATTGACATAAGTCTGATTTAATTCCACGGACTTCTAAGTACTCAATATTATGTATGCAACAAACAACGCCATAATTACAACTAGCAAAAAAATAAAAACTACGTATGTAATACATAGCTTTTGCACGCGCTCTATGTGTTCCTTTTACACTTTATAATATTGGACCTGACTAGACTATAATACAAAATTTATATAGCAACAGAACTAAACTTATTACAATTATGAAATAAAAATACCATTAATTTGAACGCTTTCTTATGCCTAGATCTTTAATACTTTCCACTCTTTCCTATATTATATTGCTAATCTCATAATTATGCATAATCAAATTATGACGTCTACTGAAGGTGATAACTTTACATTTGTTGATATTTAGATCAAGACAATTTTTTCCACACCAAGAGGACAGGCTATCTAAATCTGATTGGATTTCATGGCAATCAGAAATATCATCAACAGCCTGAAACATCTTTAAATTATCCGCGAATAATAAAAATTTCAAATAATTTAAATACTCACTAATATCATATAAATAATGAACAATATCGGACCAATATGAGAGCACTGCGGAAGCCCAGAAGACACCTTAATAACGCATCTCAAGTAATTTTTTATCTTAACAACTTGAAATCGGTTTGATAAGAAACTACTAACCCAATTGACTATTTATTCAGAGAACCCTAAGCATTCAAATTTTCTAGATAAGACATTATACTGTACACGATGAAAGGCTTGACCAAAGTCTGTATAAATAGTGTGAACTTGTCTGTGTTCATTAAAAGCATCCAATAAGAAGATTTTGAATTCTAATAAATTAGTTATTGTAGATTTACCCTCCATAAAAACATGTTGTTGAATATTAATTACATTTTTAGTCATCCATGCTAGCTAAGGAGACACTAATTTATCCAGAACCTTAGGTAAAATCAACTCCAAAGAAACCCCCCATAATTTTGAACCTCTTTATGATCGCCACTTATAAATATAGGTTTAATACAGCTTTTCTTCCCGGCATCTGGAAAACAAGAACTATTAATTGATGATTGAAATAAAGTGTGAATCGGTTTAGACAGTGAACATACACAATTTTCCAAAAAGTGTCCAAGGATTTCATCAGGGCCTACACTGAAATAGTTATTAAATGATACCAATTTTGTATATACATCTTGTAAAGAAACACTAGCTTTGAAGGACTAACATTTTTAGACGGTTCAAAATTAGCACTGAAAACATTACCAGAAAGCATATTGGTGTAGGCCTTCGAAATGAATTCATCGAAAGCGTTTACAATATCGGTACCGTTTAATAAAGCATTACCTCTAAAGGTCATTGAAGAAGGTACACCCAACTAATTTTTCTTATCACAAATAAATTTCCAAACAAGCAAAGGATTGTTTTTTATATTACACAACCTAATTAGAGTTATTTAGATTCGAAAACAGTTATATTTAGAAGTAACCCTTATGTTGTAATTAAGTCCATTAAATTAAACATATACCTAAATGTTTAATAGTATTTACATTATTTAATAATAAAATGTATTAAAATCCTTCAGTTCGTTGAAGAAAATTAAATAATATTTTAAATGTATTACATTATTTAAGTTCTTTTCAAGTAAACAAAACATATTTCTAGGAACACTTGCAGGTAATCGTATTTAAAAGTAGATCATGAAACATAAAATCTTAAAATTGTCAAGATAATCCTGCAAGATGCTCAGATTTTCAAAAGCAGTATTTTGCGATATAGTTAAGTAAATCATACTTAATGCTATTTGGTCCATTGATAAGTAAACGCAGGTGTAAGCCTTGAGGCAACCCCAACTGTTGCGTTTGTCTTAATTTGACTTTTAGTAACGTCGATGTTCTTATTATTAATTATAATGCCTAAAGTATAAGACAAAAAAAATTACTAAAAATAAAGCCACCATTTCTATCAAATTTTGAAACAAACAAAAGCAAACAGAAAATAAAGATTCTAAGATATTACGTTTGGAACATAATTCAAAATTCTAAAACAAATGTACATATATAATTGATTGTTGAAGCCGTGACTTTGTGATACATCACGACATCATTAGCAATAGTCTTTGACTCAATATAAGACTACACTCTAAAATTATAATACCTTTACTCAAAGACTTAATTAAAATTCATGTAAAGCGTTTGAATTCCTATAAATCCGAAAATGCGCGAATTTCGTTAGTTTTATTTTTTAATGGAACCAAGTACGGTTGTAACAAAAAAAGAAAACAAAAGGTTACAAGGAGCTATAAATTCAAATTTCCTATTTCTACTTTATTATGATGATGACACCTTCGTCATTCGACCCAATGGTAATGACATTTCCTGGAGCATTTAAACAATATCCATCTTAAAATTAAATTTGCATTGTAATTAGAAAAGAACAACCGGTCGCCATTACTCGACATACTAATTAATAAAAAACTCTAACGGAAATCTCGGCCACACCTTATATAGAAAAGACACTCATACAAACAGACTCTTAAATGCCGCTTCTTACATCGGCGAAGCAATTGAAATAGAAACATATACAGATAATCTCAACAAATGCGACGACGCCCAACGACTAGCCCCCCACTTGGAAATCCACTTTATGTAACAAGCACATTTCTTTACCCGCACCACCAATTTTAATCCTCACAAGTCACACGAACGAAATCCTTGTTAATCCATCTGGCCCAATTACGAGAAGTGGCACAACCGCCAACACCGCAGGTATAAATAACGCACTCTAACAAAGCACGAGCATTACTAGACTGTTATTTTAGAACAATTATGCAATATCTAACAGCTAATAGTAAAAACTCAAGCACCACCAGGCATTAGATTAGATTACTATTAGGTGCCGTCACATGACTTAAATCATATTAAATATACATTGTAACATTAAGTAACATTGTTGTCATTTTTTAAACACGTCATAAAACTAATACGTAAAGCAAGTGTTTCCCTTTATCACAGCTCATCACTGGAGCTATGCTCTTATTAAGAAGGTCCTTCCAAGTGAAAGTCCCACATAATAATGAACCGATTTTAATAAAATACAAACATTGCCGGTGGAATTTTATTCTCGTGGCGCGTCTAAAAACGATATCAGCAGAAGTAAAAGGCCGGTAGTTATAAGTTATGTAATCCAGTACCTGACGGTGCTTTAGTACGGTAAGTAGTTGTTTTAACTATTAGCTGTTAGATCTTGCATAATTGTTCTAAGAATTTTTTTAATTCCAACAATACTGCATCGGTAAATTAATTTTTAATTTAATTTACACATTAACTTTAGTAGAAGAATTAAATTTAAATGGTTCTGATAAAATCATATAGTTTTGTCAAAAAATTATAGATACTATTAAGAATACTTGTAACTAATATAGTATATTCCGACGAATCAATATTTCAGACTGTTTTATAAATATTTTAGTAAACTTATCACTAGACAACAAGAATAGATGGGTATTCTCAGAGGACTGTTCTTTGTTCGAAGAAAAACCTTATTCATTCCTCTTAGCCGTTTCGATACTGCTACCCTAGAAGAGAAAAAAAAACAGAAAGAAGGAGATGTTTTTCAAGGAAAGTAACTGAAACTTTTGGTGTATAGCTTGGTATATAGCTTGGATGAATCGATAGAAATGCAGCCGTTTCTGTCGTTAACATTTACTGTATTCATTTTTTTTAATGGGGATGTAAACGATTTGCGATGGGTTAAACAAGAATTTGGCGACTGAGTGTCTTCATCCTATCTTTCAGACCCTTGATCAAATTTGAGCTTGAAGGAATGTTTTGGACAAGAAATTCTGTTATACAAAATTGTCATATCTGAAAGAGAAATTTTAAAGAGAGTTCGAATTCCTACTAAAATTCTAGGAAATTAAGAAACCCAGTTTTTTTGTATTGTTATTCATTCGGGTTAGTCTTTAATTTGTCGATTTAAGCGCTCTTCCAGACTTAGGCTGGAATTTCTTGTCACGATCATTAATGATTGTCGATAGAGTTCCGAAACATGCAATTCAATAAGACGATGAGTTAACAAAAACAGTTTTTATTGTTCCCTGTCAAGAATAGCGGACTGGTTTCGGCCTAAATTGGATCTCAGAGTAGCGCATTTGGAAACAGGGAAACGTAATTTTACGTAGGAGTATTTAACTTTCCAGATAAACAGTCAGTCAAGATCTTGAAATACATGTTTGGTTATTTTAATATAAGGATAACTAATAAATTTCATAAAAATAATATTTTTTTAAAGCTAAAACATATCCAACTTTTATATACAAAAAGTATGTTGAATAACGGCCGCTGATAATAACATTATAAGAAATTGTGTGCAGGTTTCCATCGAATAAATCCAAAATTAGATCCATCCACATGTAGGGTCGTCATAAACTACCGGAAAACCTTCGTCCAGGGACGGCCGAGGGGATGGGCAGCGAGCGCGAGGGAGGGTCCCGTATCTGGCCCCATTTATCTCCCCGGGACGGCTGGTATCAGATGAACATCAGTTATCAGTGTTTACCATCGTATTATCGAAGGGCTAATGTCCTCCGAGACTTGTACGGTGGTTTGCTGAATAATAGACTGTTAATAAGGGTCAATTCATCTGGGGACGTCGCGACGCCGGCCCGCAATATGTTACATATTTAGGACGTATTAGAATATTGAATGGACGCATTTGCATTTATAGATCTATAAATCTGATAAGGTCCTTTTGTGTTTCGAGTGACGGGCGGCGGCCGAAGATTCTTGCTCGCGTGTCGTATTGTCCGATAAACTTTTTAATTATTCAAGAGTTTAAATTTGAATTGGAGTGAAACATATCAATTTATTATTTATATTAATCTATATATATAACACTTAAATGAGATCAATTTCTCATGAATATATGTTTCTTTCTTCCCAGATATAAGATTCGAATTGAATTGGAAAATTGAAAAAATATTTATCTTAATTTTTTAGACCACCTCATTTTAAAATAAAGTTTTAGATTTTTCTTACAATCAATCTATACCTATTTCAGTAGGATGGTAGCAACATTAAGTCTGCTTCTAAAATCTTGAATTTGTAGAATTGAAAAGTGTTTATCACACTTATGTTCCATTTTAGAGAAATTCACACTCTCAAAACAGAACCACACAGTTAACTGGACAAAAACCAAATCGATCGAAAAAGAGAAATAGAAAAACGCAATAATCATATAATATAAATTTTAGATTTCTAATGTTAGTACCAAGCACTACGCAATTGCTATCATGTGTAAAGATTAAAAAACCCTATACGAAACGCCGCGCGCCGTATCATTCTGGTATTTAATGCATCCTTGGTCAGGGACGGTATAATTTTGTATATTTTCTTTTTATCTCTCACATCAGTATAGTCTTTTGTACTGTATCCCTTATCTTTAAGGGTTTTAAGAAATTATATACTAGGAGAGATAAGATCTTTCCTTGAGATTTTGCTTTGCTTTTATAGTTATAATAGTGTTTTTTTCAGAATAATTAATTTATTGTAATAATATTAATCTTTTGATTATTGGCTTTCATCTTGGTATATTTAAAATTAGCATTATTAAAAACTTGTTATTATATAACGAACTCTCTCTAACTATCATTAGACACCGATTTACAGTTATCATCGAAAAAGCTGCTCACAGAAATTATGCTTTTAAAAATATAATCGTTCTTAATAACAATGTATATGTAATATATTTATTGTTTCCAGGAAGATTAAACTTAAACTGAAATGGTAATAAAAGTAAGTTTCTTTAAGTGGTTTTAAAGATTATATACATGTAAATTACGTATAGTAGATATGTGAAAGGAATGTGCTTTCTAATATAAGATATTTAAGAATTTTTGGAACATCTCTGGTGCAGGTATCTCATGTAAATGAGGATTGATTGTTATTGGTTACATAGCAGTAAGTTGATGGTTCCCTGATGACTATGTAGAACAGCGAACTGTTCTCTGAACTACAATTCCTCTTATTCAACATACCTATTTATACCTAAATATTAAAGAAACGGTCGTCGGCTTGACTGACCGGTATCCCTCAATGAGCACAGCCTAGGCTCCAGTTTTGCTCGCGTAACGAAAAACATTGTAACCCCTTTTCGAGTCGAATAAACTTCGAGCACAAGCACACAAAAAATTAAATCCTAAAACGACGTACCAGCTATCTAAAAATGGTTAACTTATCACAGCTATCTTTAGTGATAAAGGTTTTTTTTTTAAATAAAGACCTTCGGGCGTAAACGTCTTTGGAACAACTCGAAACGTCGACGCAAGGTATAACAATTTTATTTGACGATGAGAATCAAAAGAGACAAACAGCAATCGTGACCGGGAAAATTACTATTGCAACAATTTTAAATATAAACATAATAACTATGAATGCAAATTATTAACAATGTCGTAGGGCGGAAATTTAACGTTATAAATTCTCCCCTTTCCTCTAAAAAAGAAGATGATCTCTAAATGGTCTACTCTAGGTATGTAATGAAATTAAATGCAAGTTACCCAAAATAGGCCATAATGAACAACTAACTCAAGCAAGGATGGAGTTTCCCTAAGCATCGAGGTTAAAACTAACCTTAAACGTACACTCAATGGAGCCATCTTACAATATCTATGCAGGTTGAATGCCCCACTCAAAATTGCATTGAACGATGAGGACCTCTGAACATAAGGCTTCAACACAAAAATTACACCAAAAGGGATATTGACAATTTTCCGGCATCATCGGTGATTAACTGAAATGTAAGGTCCTCACTGTGCCAGTAACCTAACAACGTACTATCGTCTGGATGCTTGAGTTCGTATGTCCACAAGGATACTCGTTTATGAATCTTGAAGAGACCAATATACTTTTGACCTAGCTTGGCCGCGTAATACTTAGATGCATCTGAGATGGCGATATTTTGAATTCACACCAATAGATTCGGATGGTATTGCGCTGGTCGTTTTCTCAAGTCATAAACGTGTTTTTGCCGTTTCAAAACCTGACGGATATTCTCGGCGACATTCTTATTGACGTACGAATGCCACACGATACCTTCGGCAAGGACACATCCCATTCTCGCTGATTTCGAGAAACGTAAGAGAACAACACCGTTTTGATGAATCAATTTACCCGTTCAATCGGATTCACTTGCTTGGGTGATAATTAACGGTGAATGAAACCTTAAATTCGTATCGTCCAGATAGCAGTCGAAACTCGCGACTACGAAACTCTACACCATTGTTACAAACATCTGGTGGCGCTCCGAAAACAAGACCACTTTCTTCTCAATATTCTTTACCACCTTTCGTAACAGAAAGGTTAGTCAGAACTTACTAAAGTGGTCTACCATGACTAAAATGAACGAAAATTTTCTCTGGTTTGGTTGTTAAACACATCGAACAACCTATGATAACACATCTCACGTCAGCATAGGTCAATAGTAGTTTACTGCTAAACGATTAAATGTTTTATACACCCCTGTGTGACCAGAAGTAGGGTCACTATAGAAGCGACTTAGCAGCGCTGTACGCTCGCCCTTAACAGCCAGCGGGTCGACATTGTGGATACTTAATTGCGATCGTGGCCAGACCAGACATAGATCTAGATAAACCATCAGTAATAACATGGTCTTTGCCCTTACGATGTTCGATGATAAAATCATACTGTTGTTGCCCAATGCTCTAACCGACCAAAAGGATCTTTAATACTGTTAAACTGCAAAACATTTCTTCTTGGTCATGCTGTAATTCTGGTTAAATTTCTCAATGAGCGGCTCAGATAGGACATAAGCTTTTCACCGCCAGGGTGAACGTATGTCAAAACAACGCCTAAGCTTGAGAAGCGTCCATCTGCACAACAAATAGCAACCGTTTATCTGGACACGACAATATTGGTACGGAGATAAGGCAGTGTTTTATTTATTGGATAAACTGTTCACATTCAGTCATCCACTTAAAAATTAGTTTTTTCTTAAGAAGACCGGTCAAAGGGTTGTAAGAAACGAGCAATCATCGGTACCACGATGCCATTTTTATAATACTCCAAACATCTGCAACACGAGACGGAGTCGGAACGTTTATAATAGCGGTAGCCTTGTCAGGATTTACCTGCAGTCCATATCTATTGACCAGGTAACCGAGAAATTGTAGCTCAGACCTACAGATTTCGCACTTGTCCTGGTTAAGAATACTTTTTTTTAAACTCTGACTTATTCCTTGAACATTTGGGTGACAATCACAATATCATCTAGGTAAACAAAGAGATGTATTTCAAAGTCTGGACCAAAAACACGATCGATGAAGCGCTGCCACGTAGCAGGTGCTTTATGAAGGCCAAAAGGTATAGAGGCAGAATTGGTATAAGCCTTGGTGCGGTACAGTAAACGCCGTATATCTGCGAGAAGATTCAACTACAGGAATCTGTCAGTAAACGGATTTGATATCTAGTGATGATAGATACCGATCATCGCGCAGTTTATCCAACGAGTAGGCGTCACTTAGGGTAACCTTATTCAACTGACGATAATCTACGCAAAATCGGTAGCTCACTATTCGATCGCTCTATTACGCCGTTCTCCAATATCGTCTTCCACTCTGTATCAATAAATTCTTGCATCGTAGGAGATACCGGATAGCTGCTTAATTGCCGGAGCATCTGTATCAATAACATGCTCTAACAAGAAAGTGCAGGCTAACTTGTTGCATATACTCTCAAATACTGAATCTAACAACGTTTTCAACTCCACAACTTCACGATCAGATAGATGGCAGTGTCCTTACGTAAGTCGAGCACAACACCCACAATAGAACAAAAGTCAATGCTTAAAATATTTATGAAGTATGTGAGATATTCGAAACAAATAACACATCAATTAATGCAACTTGATCACGCAATCGGAATAGCAACTTAATAACACCTATGCTCTCGCAACACTCTACAATTGATTGGCCTGTCAATAATATGTTAATTTCCCGACTTAAGTAGATCATAACTAAGACCCCCTAAAATTGTGCGAGAAGCACCTGAATTAAACAGACCAAAAACATTCTCACCAAAATCGACACTTCCAAGTAGGGACGCCCGTCTCCTTAGGAATAAGGGAGAATATAGTATAAAATTACGGAATTACGAGAATCCGTCACATTGGTTGAGATTGGCGTCGGCCGATCTACGGTCGCATTCTCCTTCCCTCTTACATTTTGGGTACGTCCCACTTGTAACCTCCGGTCTGCCGCAACGGAAGCTATATTTATTTATTTATTTATTATATCTTTGGTATTCTTTCTAAAAAAAATACATACAAGAAACAAATTACAAAAAAAACCTACATAGAAAGAATCACGGGCGGAGTTCACAATAAATTATGTTCTTCCACTCAAACCCCATTTGCTCCACGATGTTGGAACTCCATCCACATCTGGAAGCTGTTATATTATCCATAACACCGTTGTTTATCTACTTTTTAAGAGGAACTTCTGGCAGTTTACGTCAGCATGACATATATATATATATATATATATATATATATATATATATATATATATATATATACCCTGTCTTTAGAAACAGAGCAGAAACTTTCCCCATTTCTTTATAGTTCCAACAGTCCCGTTCTTCTGCCACAGTGGCCATGTGTGGAATGAATATAAGCCAGGTTAGGTATGTTTATCAGTGATGTCGTGCATGGCGAGATGTTTCTGGTAAAATAAAAGCAATATTTCTCATTAGAATTTTCAACCCTGATGACACTGGAAAAGAGTACTCAACCAACTGAACATGTTGGCCATCCACGCCAGGTACATACCAATACTCTCATCTGAACCTTGCGTGCTTTCCTTGATCTCTTCAAAGAGAGGATCATCGTGATTAGGTAGAAAAAATCCTTCACCAAGCGCAGCGTTAAAGTTATTTCAATCTGACAGACCGTTCCCAATCGGTCTAAACCACATTAATACTCTCTCTCTTACTTGTTCAACAGCTTCATCGGACGAACTTCTTGTTTCACTTCGGACCGTGTCCACGATTGTGCTCAGGTCTAATAAACTATTTGTACCAAGACGATTGCCCACCAAGAACCTTTTCGCTTAAAATCGTTAGGCAATTAATAGTAGTTAAAAATATATCCTTTCTTCAGAGTTTTTATTTTACACTATATGTACTATATTTCAAACACGACGTGTTCATTTTCAATAGTTAATTGATATAAAAAATAAATACAAAAGTCAAAAAAGTTGGGCGACTTAATTATTGTGTTTAACTAAATAAAAATAATTGAAAAAATCGGGGTGGGTTTAAAAGTTATGGTTTGGGAAAATTTAAAATTGGAATAATTTCAAGTAATGTCATTTATGTCAGATAAAATGGTTGGATGTATGATATTATATGTAAGTCGGTTCGTATCTTCTTCTCGGTAGGAGTTTCCGGTACACATCTCTCCTAATGCACAACTGAGATTCGACAAAATATTTCTGTTTTCCTGAAGATGGAGGCCATTCAAAAGTATCAATTATGTTTCGAAGGTCAAGGATCTCAGCTTAGAGAGTTTCAGCATCAACAGCAAACGGAATAGTGTACTCAGGATTAATAACTAAGTGCCCTTCCTTTTCGGTACTCACGAATCGACATAGTATAGTTCATAGGCAAGTTCATTCTGACTAAGACTATTTACCTGAATTTTACTTGAAATTGTCCTAAATTACACAACTAAATGATACCACTAAATTAGCCCTGGATTAGGGTCTAAAAAAATAATACAAAAAAAATACTGTCTCAGTTCATTTTACTTGGTTAAAGTTCCTCAATCAATTTAACAACTGGCATGAAAGAGTTATTAATTGAAATAATCAATCGAACTTCTTACAAATCCTATCAAATTGACCAAGATATCCTTGAACAACCAAACATAGCCCCACCAAAATTTAATTTAATTAAGTAAGTTAACTAATAAAACTCGAACAAAATATGTACTGGTAATTAAATGATTAACTTCACAATTAAACAAACTACAATAATTACTAGAATGAAGTATTTAATTTTCCTATCTCGATTTAATATAAAAATGGTAGTTTTACGGTGAATTTCAAGACGATATTGACTTTATTATTGTCACTGACTTGATTTAATTCAATAAGAGTTGTAATACTGATTCAACAAAAAGATCACAAATTGAAAAAATATGATTGCGATAACTTCGATGAAAAAAATGAAAAATTCAAAACGGTATTTTATATTGACTTTAACTAATTCGATAAGAAGAAAGTATCACAACACAAATTCGGCATTTTGAACGCCATATAAATAGAATTACCCGTGCAGTAGTTACAACGACGGAGCATCACAGCAATCTCTTGAGCTCGCGCTCACAAAAACAATCCTGATAGCGCATGAGCAAAATGGCTCGAAAGCTAATTCAACAATTAATAAATAAAAATTTAACCTGGCCTTTCTATTCTGTCCTACATCCTCTTATCTAGGATTTCCCTCGATGCGGAACGTATATGTCCCTCTAGAGAGGTGAAACGGTTTGGTTCAACCAAAAAAACGACCACACCATCCCAGGGATGATCCTCGGAAAACCTTAAGGCGCTTATTTGAGGGGGTTGGGTTGTGCGAATCTACTGTTGAATAACGAAAACCACAGTAAGATCGTCACATGGACGTTTAATTAAGAGAAAAAGTAAAAGGACATTACCTTATTCCCTTTTTTCCCAATCGCAAAAAAAAACTCGGAGCTATCGCCAAAACCCGTTGCAAGATCAACAACCCACTATTGTGAAGAAAACTAACTAAATACGCTTACACTAATAACGTGCGTTTTAATCGATCGGAGTCTCGATGATCAATCACCGAAATTGGTGAAGAGGATGCGCATTAAAATAAGGCTGCGAATAGGATTGCCTACGATGAACTACTGTGAATGAATTTTGTTTGACCCGGAAAAATACAATTGCAGCAAATTTGAATATAAACATAACTAACTATGAATGCGAATTATTAACGATATCATAGGGCGGAAATTTAACTTTAAAACATGCATATACTCGAAAATAAAGTCGGCCTTAAAAAACGTGACTCAAAGCTGGGTCGAATTGCGTGGTCAAAGGGAAGCATCAATTGCGACAACTAATTTGAAAGCTACCACAAAAAAATACCGTCCCTGTCCTGACTGCCTTGCCAACGCCTAACATTCCCAACACTAGAGTTTAGTAGTATGACAATGTCAGATCGGAAACCACATTATCACAGCTATTTATTTATTTATTTATTTATTTATTATTACAAACCCAACAGACCTAAGGTCCAATTACAGGGCGCAGAATATTTAATAAAATATACAATAATAATAATAAAAATACTTAAATTAAACTATAACTTAAAAATTAATCTATATTAAAATTATTTGAGGCTATAAAAAAGAAGGGAACAAAATAAATACAAGTTGTTGAAATATCAGAATACCCACAATTATTGTTCCAATTCTTAAAGTTATCAAAAGAAGTGTTGAAAATGTCCACCGCATAAGAATATACATTGGAAATACGACTTAGGCGAATCATTGGAGAGTTATAGCAGTGAAGCGTATTTGTCACAGAATATGTAAGGCATTTAGAGTATCTAGATTCAAATCTTGGAATGTGAAATTGAAGCCTTGCTAATATTTGTTGATCATCAATAATATAATGTACACACTTATACAAATAGCACATTGCTACATAGTTATGTAAATTTTTCACAGATGAATAATTAAATTCTACCAGCAGGTCATGGTAGTTAACATCGAATCGATATAGTCCATGTTTAACAAAGTATAAACATCTCAGAAATTTTTTGTGTACACATTCCAATAAATTAAAGTATTTTTCATACATCGGTGACCAGATAACTGAACAATAAGTAAGTTTAGATAATATATAGGCATTAAACATCGTTTTTAGTGCATCAATAGATTTAAACGACTTGAAATTGCGTATAATAAATCCTAACATGCGAAAACAATATTTTGATAACTTCTCGATATGGCTGTTAAATGTAAGTTGGTTGTCGAAATACACCCCAAGATCGTTCATTTCGCTAACACGAGTTATCATACCCCCATTGATGCTGTAGTGAACATGTATAAGTTTAGACTTGCGTGAATAAGACATAACAGTACATTTCTTTATATTAAGTTCAAAGTTGTTATTACAGCACCAAACATAAACAAAATTCATATCGTTTTGTAGTTGAAAACAATCATCATTAGATTCAATTGTATGGTACAATTTAAGATCATCTGCATATAGTAATACCTTGCTTTTTAAATCCACACAAACATCATTAAAATACAATAAAAACAACAATGGACCGAGATTAGAACCTTGAGGTATCCCGCTTGTTGAGAAGTATTCATGAGATCTAATGCCGTTGATTTCTACAAAGTGTATCCGCCTGTTCAGGTAGGACTACAGCATACGCACAACATTGTCTTGTATTCCAAATTGACGAATCTTTGTTAACAGTGTAGAATGATCGATCTTATCGAATGCCTTGGAAAGATCCGTATATATGACATCTACCTGTTTACCAGCATCCATATGTTCGGAGATATCTTGCGTAATATTGATTAAATTCGTACATGTCGATCTTTTTTTCATAAAACCATGTTGCGAAATGACGATGTCATATTCTACTTGACACTTTATATGTTCAAAAATAATTCCTTCAAATACCTTGGAGAAATTGCTCAAAATAGCTATAGGCCGATAGTTTTCGATGTCTGTTTGACCTGATTTAAAGACAGGGCACATCATTCATTATTTCTCGCACTTAAATTTCAACAACTGAGCCGTTGCCAGAAGCAATCTACTCCGCCAAATTGAGGGATAGAATACCTGAAAACTAATATCTACAGATTTACTACATTAATCTACCATAGAGACAAAACGCTGCAAATTGCAGCTTTGGTGAGCGAATCTCTTCGCATTACTAGAAATCAGCCTTCACAATATTGCGTTCTTCGTTCGTCTTAGAACCTAAATTTTTAATCTTACTCTTCTGATGCCATTTAAATTGATATTAAATTAATTACTTTGAAAGAAATAGTATTTAATTAAATTACAAATAAGCTTACAAGATGAATAATAGCTACGAGAAGAACACCAACAATGAATTCTGGCTGAATGGGTCAGAGTGAAAAACATCTGAAAGAAATGAACTCCGCCCGGGTCTTTTTAATTCAAATTATAGTAATAATTTTCATGATAGTATGTATTTTAGATTTATTAAAGAAGATAGACATTCATTCCAGCAGCTTTCAAACAATCCCTACATTTTAATGAAGTGTTTTACGTGTGGATTAAACGACCACTAGGTATTTTATTTAATTTAGCTTAAAGGCCCAACTGAAAGCGCTTTACCCAGTAAAGATTCTCCTTTCGTCTTTGTCAACTCTACTCCCGTTAACAACATAAAGGTAGATATAATCCAACTCTTCCTTGTAGCGCTCTTTACGGTTGACAAGAAAATCGGAAATCATGCAGCTGTTCAAACACAATACAACTCAAAATCATAAATCTTCTACTCACACAACAAGGTTTTCACATAAACTATCCTTCGTCAATTTCAATATCCGGGGAATTAGTTGTAACTTAAAAGTGTCTACCGCCAATTGGCTGTAAAAATTTACAGCTGGAATCGGAAGGAACCGTTAATTTAAAATCTACCATCTGTTGATAACATCGATGTTCTAGCTATAGAAGAAAACTTCCAAATGTCATTGCAGTTCATCGTCACGATTATCCTGCACTGCATCATACCTGCCATTCTCGAAGACATTTCTTGACCCAATCCTGATGACATCTTTACTTGCGCCATTTTCTGAACTTTTGCTGTTGGTAACATATAACAAGAAACACGGCTAATGCTCAATCATCAATGGCGCCCAACCAGCAGATGAGAGCGAGCTTAGGTATTTCCCGACCATCGCGTAAAAACATACTTTGTCATACACGACTATAGGTTCGATTACAGTGATTTTCAATCCACCAACCCCCACTACTCTGTTCATATTGGCTCAACAGAACTGATCTCTACCAGGCGTAGTATCGTTTATCAAGAACATATTTATTTATTTGGCGTCAAACATAAACATTTTACATAAATAAATTACAAACATATATTAAAACCAAATATTACATATTAAATTGAGACTTGCATATAAAATACACAACAACAGAATTGGACTTAACGTAAGATGAATTAAAAAGTAAGTAAATAAAAAATATCAGATAAAAATATTACATGAACCTGCTGGGTAAAGTTGATTACATATAAGAACATCCATTTATTAACGTTTCCATAAATACCATACATATTTTTATCCAATAGAAGATTAATATTTACTTTATCAAAGGCCCTACTAAAGACAATAGTATGTAAATAGCATGAATTTCCACCATCGAAAGATTGTAGAATAAATTTAGTATATAAGAAGAGATTGATTTCTGCAGAACGTCCACTGGCAAATCCATATTGTTTAGGGATGATAATATTTTGGAAAGCGTTAGATAAATATTTAACAATAAGTACCATAAACATCTTTGAAGTTGCTGATAGATTGCATATCGGACTATAATTTTTAAGACCAGACTTTAAAATGGTATGAACATAAGATATTTTCTAAATATCGGCAAAATCAATCCAAAACAGTGTCTGAGAATAATATATTTAATGAAATATAAAGGGTTGAGCCACATAAATTAAGAAACATTGAAGGGATTTGGTCTGGACCAATAAAACTTATTGTAATGTTTTTTGAACATCAGATAAGTGTATAGTAGTAACATACATTTATTGACAAATTTTGTACATATTTACATTGGAATAATAATTAATGAATGAAGTGTTAATGTATTAATTTGTCAAAAGGCTATCGACCAGATATCTTTCTGCCTTGTTTTGTCATATGGCATCAGTCGTTAATGCGTAAAAGGATGAAATGAAATCAAATATGGTTGAATTGGGATTTTTAAATTTAGGGTTTATACTAGGGTTTCTAGGAAGACAATATTGGGATAATATGTGGATGTTAAAAGGATTTTTGGAGAATTTTTCTGATAGGAATCGAAGGCGTTCTAATTCTAGGATAGGGATAAGTGGTATCATAGAGGAGCTGATTAGATGGATTGTGTAAAGGATTAAGAGGATGTCGGAGTTTGGTTAAGGTACGGAGGGATGCTCGGTCGCTAACTTCAATATTACGGGATGTTTGATTGCTGGGATTGGTATAGAGGGCACAAACATAGTCAAGAAGTGGACGGCAGATCATTTTGTATATTTTAACAGCTGTTTTTGTGTTTATACCACTGTTTTTATACGATAAACTTCTAAAGCATTTTGCTCTAGAAATAATTTTACCTTTCATTATGGCTGTATGTTTTTTAAAATTGATTTTTTGATCTATGGTTATGCTCAAGTACTTAACGGAAGCTATGGGAGGGATCATAGTTTGGGAAATGTGGACTTTGTAAGGTGAGTTATTGGTGCGATGATAAGGAATTAGGAGCTATGATTTGTGGGGATTGATTTTAATGCGCTATTTTGCTAACCATCTTTGAAGGGAGTCAATAAGCTCTTGAAGGAATTGAAGGGCTTTTGGTAGTGTGGGAGCATGTGTGATTAGGGCAGTGTTGTCCGCAAATTGCAGGAGGTATTTGGATGGATTAAAGTAGAGAGTATCAGGGTTGTAAACATGAGCACAAAAAATGTTATATAACAGAGGTGACAGGGGAGAGCCTTGAGGGAATACTTGTTCGGGAGTAAAAGAAGAGGAGAAAGAATTATAGATTTTAACTTTTAAGGATCTATTAGAGAGGAATTGTTTAATAATGAAAATGATATGAGCAGGGATATTTAGGAGGTGGCACTTGTATAATAGGCCTTGATGCCAGACAAAGTCAAAAGCTTTCTAGGCATCTAAAAATAGGGCTACAGAAGCTCTGCCTTCAAGGTGGGATGTTTGAATATTTGAGACAAGGATAGTGAGTGGAAGGGAAGTTGATCGGTGGGAGAAAACCAAATTGGTATTTGGGGATGTGGTTGGAAATTAAAGAAAGGATTTTGTTTTTGAGGAGGGATTCATAGATTTTTCCAATAACAGGTAGGAGTGTGATGGGACGATAATAAGGCTGGATAATAAGGAAGAGGGTTTGTCGCGTTTAGAGATACAAATGACTACTCCTATTTTCCACACTTCTGGGAAGTATTGTTTTTTGTAGAGAAAGTTGATATTATTGAGGATGTGTATTTTTCCCTTTCTTTAGAACGTCAAAGTATTCGTCATGAGTAAAAATGTCAGTCGGTTCTGAACAGTCGTTTTTCTCGAAATATTTAATGTACCAGTCATTTACTTTATAAAAATTTGTGGCGTCAAAGTTTTGGTCTTATGTCATTGAATAGGTCTTGTTAAAATTGCTAGCAAATTTTTGAGCAATTAAGTCAAGGTCTGTAATGGTCTCGTTAGTTGACGGGTCGAAGATGTTCTGTAAATTGTCTGTCGTTTTGTATTTGGCGAGTTTTGCTGCAAGTACATATAAGTGTATTTTATGAGTTATATATCCCTTTCTTCACTGTATTTATATATTTTTAAATGCTAAATTAGCTTATAATATTAAGTCTCTTCGCGTATTGTGAAAATAACATCATTTCGTTTTCCAGATCAACTTCGCCGCAGATATTTTATCGAAAAGGACGATCATGCTCCTTCATGTTCAATGTCGTTAAGGGAACTATGGCCTCCTTGGCCATAGTTCCCTCGCCTCACTTTGCTAGCCTACACAACGCCTCATATTACCATCATGCGGTTAAAAATCACGACGGTCCATCTATCTACTTCAATAGCAGCCCAAAAATGCGATCAAACACCTATTTCTATAACTGAAAAACCCGTCAAGCCCGTATCATGCATCACTTACCTAGACTTAACCAGGTCAAAACAGGATTGGCATAAAGTATGGAAACAAGTAAATATCTTTAAAACAAAAGGAAAGGTATCGTTGAAATTTTGCACGGCTAAATGCATCTGATGAACATTTTTTGTTAATAATATACTTCCGGTTTAACCGGAAATACCATCAACTTTTTTAATTTAAATGTATGTAAACATCCTGTATATTTCTGCAGATATTTAAAGAGCGTGTTATTTCGAATTTGTACATACTGGGTTTAGTGTTAAAAATCTGTAACTTTAATCAACCACTTTTAAGTTTTTATACATTAGAGTAAAAAACCATTTAGATAAACAAACTGATCTTGTTTGTATTAATAGTGAGAAATAAACGAATATTATCTAGTAGGTAACTGTTGTCAAACTGTCAAATTGTAATTTACGAAAATAAATAGTAAATACATTAAAAATGGTTCATTTAAGTAAACCAGATCATTTTGAAATAATATCATTAATGATGATCGGTAATGGTAATCGTGTTAGAATTCATGAAGAAGTGTGTCATATTTTTAATGATCTGCATCCTAAAAGAAATCCCATATCACGTTCAACAGTTACTAAAAGATTACAACGTTTTAATACAACTGTTATGGTCAAAATTTGCCAAAACCTGGAAGACCGCGGGCACGATGAAAAAAAATTATTAAACATAACATTACAATTGATTTAGAGGAATCACCTAAAACAGAATTTTGGCACTAAACCATGGTATAAGTCGACGTTCTGTAGGTAAGATATTGAAAAGTCAAAAGTATCATCCGCATAAGATACAATTGGTTCAAGAATTGTCAGATAATGATTTTAACCAACGGTTGGAGTTTTGCGGACATCTGTAATGTCGACGAACATTTTGCATTTAATGCAGTATTTTTCGACGAGGCAACTTTTTTGTTTAAATGTAACAGCTAATCGCCATAACTCAAGGTATTGTTCCAATAAGAATCCTCATTGGATTCGTGAAGTACAAAATATTTGGTTTCAACAAGATGAAGCACCTCCCCACTATGATAGATGGGTTAGGGATTTTCTAGGTGCGAATTTTCCAAATCAATGGAGAGGATCTTAGCTCATTAGTTTTTCTTCTTTGGGGTTATCTAAAATATCTAGAAAAGAGTTGGAAAGAGTGACTCAAGAATTTGCTAATAAGCTGGCAAATTGTATAGATGTGAACGAAGCAATTTGAATATTTGATTTAATTTTGTTTAAATTATTATTCTCATTAGACTAAAGTAAATAAATTTACTTATTCTACAACTAAATGGTTTCGGTTAAACCGGATTGCACTGATCTGCAAAATTTCAAAGACATCTTCCGTTTTGTTTTAAAGATATTAACTTGGTCCCATACTTTATCCCAATCCTGTTTTGGCCTGGATAAGCGTATCTTAGATGAGAGCCTAGGTAAGTGATCACATTTTTTTGCTGCTATTGAAGCAGACAGATTGCATTCTGACCATCTTGATTTTTACTCGCCTGATGGTAATACTAGGCGTTGTGTAGGCTGGCAAAGAGAGGCGATATTGTCAGATTGATATAATGAATTGGTGTTTTTGATCTTTTGTTTTAAATAAAACCTGGAATATCGACACAATAGCAATTCTGCAATAGAAGATTAATATTTACATTACCAAAAGCCCTTAGTAAGTCTAAAATTAGTACATCAGAAGAGATTTCTACGGAACATCCACCAGCAAATTCATCTTGTTAAGGGATAATGGCATTTTGAAAAAAGATATTTAACAATAAGTACCTCAAACATCTTTGAAATTACTGATAGAATGCATATCGAATGGTTTTTTAATATCATTTTTATGACTTTACTTTAAAATGGGGTGAACATAAGATGATTTCAAAACAATAGTAAAATTATTATTATGTTGCAATTCTGCTTGAACATCAGATGACATTATGTTTATTTCAGATAGATTAATATTTGATTCAAATTTTATATTACAACAAAACCGAGATAGATCATTATACATTATATTTAAAGATTATACAAAGTATTAAAATATTTGACAAATGCAACAGTTATCTGTCTCTACACCATCCAAGAACGTAGTAGATGGAATTTTACCATCGAAGAGGTCTCTTCATCTTCTAACTTCCACCCGAAGCCGTCCAATTCAACCAATACCTCTTCAGTATCTACATTACTGCTACCTATTTCTCGCAAGCATAGACATTACCTAAAATAATAATACTTAAGAAAAGCGGTAAAAATTTCAAATGAATTTTACAATCCTCCCATATAACATTATTCTAGGATCTACGTAACATATATTCCACCTGCATCTCCACTTTTAATGTATGAACAACATGTCAATGCAACTAATTAAATTTGTACTGATCGTCCTAATTTTGAATATATTTTTTGCGGTGATTATAATTTGCCTAATGCTGTATGGAATTTATCGGATCATTTATCTGACAATAATTCACCTAATGTGCAAGCCCTCTCTAACTGCTTTAGCTTCAATCATTTGCGTCAATTAAACAATGTACCTAATGAAAATGGGATATATTTAGTTTTCTCCAACTTAAATAGATTGAACATTAAAAAATCGTCTGACCCATTATTCGAGAATAGTTTTCACCATATTTCTTATGAGTTTTCAATTAATGTATCAGAGTCATACCAAACTTTAAATACCGATTACTTTGATTATGATTTTAAATCAGCTGATTATGATGCTATTAATGCTTATTTTTCGTGTATTGATTGGAATCAACCTAACATTAATTCTATTGTTGATATTTTTATAGTCTTTTAGATTCAGCTCTTTCGAAGCACGTACCAAAGAAACGTTATAAATTATCGAAGTATCCCAAATGGTTTAATTATGAACTTATACAACTAGTAAAAGCTAAAAATAAGGTTTATTAAGAGTATAAAATGAATGGTTTGGTAACTGATTACAATAAATGTAAGGAACTACGTTCATTATGCTCTTATTTAAGTAATTCTCTGTATCATGATTATATAATTAAATCTGAAAATTGCATTAAGAATAATTCTAAGTTTAATATGTATGTTTTTGAGTTTTGTGAAGATTATATTAATAATAAAAACGCGGTTAAATTCCTTTCATCACTGTTTTTACACATAGTGTCCGAAATGTACATTTAGTGCCTAAATAAAAACAGTGAAGAAAGGAATTTAACCGCGTTTTTATTATTAATTCTGAGTGTTTTTGGTCTTTTGTGAATGAATGCAAAAATATTAAGCGGTTTTCAGATCATATGATTTACAACGACAAGCAAAGTGATTCAGGTAGTACCTGTGTTGATTTATTTGCAGATTATTTCAGCAGAGTTTACAGTGATGAACATATAAACGCTCCAAAATTTGATTAAAATTATTTATACTGATTTTTCCAAGGGTTTCGATCAGGTGAATCATGCTGTTTGTTATTTTGAATTAACTAGAAGGTCTTGGATTTGGTGATTTAGTAATCAAATGGTTTTCAATCTACTTAAGTGAAAAGAATCAATTCGTCAAAATAGGTAATTTTGTTTCTAGGTCGATTGCTGTCACGTCTGGGGTACCGCAGGGATCGCATTGTGGGCCTGTCCTTTTTTGATTTTTATTAATGACATTGGTAGTTTTATTAAACATAGCAAATTTCTAACGTTTGCCGATGATGTTAAATTATTTACTGTTGTCAGTTCCCTATCAGATCACAATAATTTACAATTGGATTTAAATAATTTATTGGAGTGTTGTTTAATTAATTAAACTTAATCTAAATAAATGCCGCTCTATTTCTTTTGGTCGTGGTAGAATTAATAATTCTGCATATTCAATGGGTAATAATAAATTAACTTGTGTCAATCAAGTCCGTGGGTGTAGTTTTTGATTATCGTCTGTTATTTATTCCCCATATCCATTACATTACTAGTAAAGCGTTTTATACTTTGGGGTTTATTGACAGGTTTTCGAAACCATTTGGTATAGACACTTACAAAAATCTTTACATATCTCTTGTTAGGCCTCAGTTAGAGTATTATACTATCATATGGTGCCCTCATTACAATAATAGTATTGATTTAGTTGAAAAGGTTAAGAGTACATTTTTAAGGCTTGCGTCAATTAGGTTGGGTATAGCAAGGGTAAATTATAGCAACTCATACATGCTGGAATGTCTTAATTTAAAGTTATTATGCTATAGAAGAGTTATATTTGATGTATGCTATCGATTTAAGCTAATTAATGGTTTTGTTAACTGTAGTAATTTGCTAGCTAGATTAAATTTTAACTTTTCATTGTCGATGACTTTATGTTTTAGACCATTGGTTATTCTGAATTTTTATCAAACAAATTATGGTGCGCACAATCCATTGTCGCGTATCATGAAATATTGTAATATGCTCTTGCATTATTTCAATTTTTTGTTATTTTGTAATTCATATATAATATTTAAGCGCCATTTGTCATACATATATTGATCTTTCCTTTCTTGCTGTTTGTAATTAAGTATGTTATTTAGCTTCAGAGTAGTTGATAAGTTATATATTTTTCGTTTTTTATACTTGTACTAATTATATTTGGACAATTGTTAAAAAAGGAGATTTCCGTAATAAATAAATAAATAATATTATTCAATGTGTTGCTAACAATATCATTTCTAAATATCAATTCTATTTTCGCGCCGAAAGAACACCCCACTCCACCCAAGACCATGTTTTCTACTATGCGGCGCTTTTAGCCTTCCAGGCCACTTTTGACGTAGTATGACATAGCGGGCTTGTTACCAAAGTAACATAATTTCTTTTTCTACACCAACGCATCCACTTCACAGCGGAATTGCTACTGTGTTTTATAAAAAAAGGACGTTTCCACTCCTTCACGTCCAACGTCGTTTTTCCAGAAGAATTGGTACTAAACCCGACATTATTAAATATATTCGTTGGCGATATTCCAGGTTGATGATCAAAAACAACCATTCATTAAGAATCCGACAATACCGCCTCCTTGGCGTTGATACAACTCTTGACCAATCGCCTAGTTGCAGCTAAACATCAAGACGGTCAAAACCCAATCTATCTGCTTCACAGCCGAAAAATGCGATCAAACACCTATTTCCATCACTCAAGCGATGCATCACTTACCTAGGCTTTTATCTAAGATATGCACTCCAATATATAAACATCATGTAAAACATCATCAAGTATCAATCACTAAATTAGTGATTAACTAGTTGGTAGTCAAAAATCAAGGTATGGTGTTTGATTATGAGAAAATTAAAAGCCATATTAAAGCTTTCGATGGTGCATTTGGTTTTTACTCGGGGAGGTTTTGGCCTAAATAAACGATCGGATTGTCATTTACCCTTGTCGTCTCTAGCATCATTAGGGGTAAATTCTTTGACGAGGTTTCTAAGGATATATAAAAATTCATTTAGTGGCAATGACCAGTTTGTTATTGATAATAAGCACCCTTTTGACTCGAAATGTACATATAACGTTACAAATAAATGAGTGAAGTAAGCAGTAACAGTGTTTTTATTTAATGGCCAAATTTGTAAAATTTCAGAACATTTACTCAGAGGTGGCTTTTATTGGCTGGCTCTTATATACTGTCCTTATCAAACATTTTGCTTCAGCAACATAAAAATTGCATCTTTATGCCTCAGTATCTCCTTTTTTATTTTTAAAAATATTAGCTTACATTCTTTATATAACGGGTATCCAGCAATTATTGCAGTCCGGGGTGGCGTTGGAATCAAAGACGTAGGTCAATTGGGAACTGGCGTGTTTTTTTTAATTAATTTAAAATTAACTTTATATGTTTCATAATAAGTTAAATAAAACAAAACAGAAAAAAAATATCCTAAAGGGGTAAAAAAAAATTAATAAAATTTAAAAATTTAAAGTTGGCGCGAAATCGCCAGAGTGCAGATGGCGGGTTCGTGACGCACTTGTTCAAGTTGTGATCTGTTACGAACTTTTATATCAGTTCATTGAGCATTAAAAGAATAGTTGGAGCTACAGTTTAGAATAAAATAAGTGTATTTTGTGACTCTACATTTATTATTTATAATATATAAAAATGAAGGAAAATATTGGTCCACATATCTTCCAATGTCAGGCTGACAGAAAACGATCTTTGCCACTACCACAAAGAAAAGGCTCAAGCAAGAGGGTTCGAACGGAAATGGTTGGACAATTATTAAAAATGCAGAATTTCGGTATGTAAGAAAAGCTGTCAAACAGATGTAATGTGTTCTACAATTGGTATTCAAACTAGACCAATAAATCTTGATTAGAAATTAAAAACACTTGGTTTGTTTCACAGAATATTTATTATTTTTCTCCGACTAGTTTCGACAAAATGTCATTATCAAGGAGTAATGAATAATGTACAAAAGGTTAAACTAATATATATATGGATTACAAATTCAGGTAATAAGGGCCGTCATAATCGGGGACTTCCAAATCTCTTCAATATTGTTAGTTATTTGTTTGCCGCTAATTATGGCCTTATTTATCTCTAATCCCTCTCTGTAATTAAGATGCCGACCTTTATTACCTGAGTACAATATTTTTAAATTGTTATTTTGGAAAAAATGGTTATTTACAATGCAATGTTGCGAAAATCCAGTTGTTAGCTTTTTATTGTATATTGATTTTTTATGTTCTTGCAATCTTGCTTCAAAGGTTCGTCCTGTCTGTCCTATGTATATATGGTCACAATCACCACACTTTAATTCGTAAACACCGCACTTCTTTAATTGGTCTATTCTTGAGTTGTTGCATAATATTTTTTTTTTGATGTTCAGTGGGTTGGTCATAATAACATTAAAATTGTACCCTTTAAGACTATTTAAAATTTTATTTGATAACTCACCAGCAAATTCTAAATTATGCCAATTATTTTTTTCCTTTTATTGTGTGCGTTATAAAAATATTTATCTAATTGTTTCAATTTTTTCTTTTTAACTAGTTTGTCTATTAAGGGGACACTGTAACCATTATTTGTCGCAATTGTTTTAATAATATTTAATTCTTCATTGAAGTTAATAGTATCTAGGGGTATATGGATAAGTCTATGTATTAAGGAGTGGAAGGTGCTCATTTTGATTTTGAAATGGGTGTTGGAAGAATTTGGAATGATTATATCTGTAAATGTTGGTTTTC
>CAXAKX010000187.1:0-50540 GCA_963969525.1 Ontholestes murinus
GTTAACGGGACCCGAATTAAATTTGCACGGATTTTTCCGAAACGCCCCTCGTGACGTGGAATCTAATGAGAAAATTAAATCAAGTTTTATATAAACACACTGATTCTAACTACCGGAGGGGCCCCAATTTAATTGTTCGTATTTGACTTCTCAAACTTGATCCATCTCGTCCCGACAATTACGTCGAGTCGGTGGTTTTTTCGTACTAACCCGACACTGATGTAAGTTAAACAGTAAAGTTATCCAGATATGTTTTCAGTATCTTTGATTGATTCTAACCAACCTTTCAATTCGTACAATTTAAACAAGGGATTTATTGAAAATAAATTATAATACGTTAAGAATTCAATGAAAAAAATCAGGTTTGATTTGGTGTCCCACCTAACAACTAATTTTATTTAATAATTAATAATGAGAGAAATAAATCTCTATGAGCTTCTGCACTAATGTTTTACATAATAATGTAAAAACTCCAGCTAACAGTTAAAACAACTACTCCCCGTACTAAAGCACCGCCAGGCATTGAATGATATAACTGTTAGCTGTCGTTACATGTCTAAAATTATATTTAGCACTATGTAACAATTTTGTGGTGTTATCGTTTTTTAACCGAGTCTCGAAAAGTGTTATGTAATGACTATCTGCAGACACGTGTTTCGCTGTATCACAGCTCATCAGTGCAGCTATGTCATAATTAGTGCAGAAGCTCATAGAGATTTATTTCTCTCATTATTAATTATCATTAATTACTGCACTAGAAATTTCAATACTTAATTTGTATATTTAAATGCCAAGAGCGTGCCTTTTTTGTCTGTGGTGATATCGTTTTTTAAACGCGCCTCGAAAATCGAACATCGGCAATGTTTCAATTCTAAATGGAATTGATTCATTCTCGTGGCGGCCTTCCAACAGGAAGGACGCACGTAATTATGACATAGCTGCACTGATGAGCTGTGATACAGCGAAACACGTGTCTGCAGATAGTCATTACATAACACTTTTCGAGACTCGGTTAAAAAACGATAACACCACAAAATTGTTACATAGTGCTAAATATAATTTTAGACATGTAACGACAGCTAACAGTTATATCATTCAATGCCTCGCGGTGCTTTAGTACGGGGAGTAGTTGTTTTAACTGTTAGCTGGAGTTTTTTACATTATTATGTAAAACATTAGTGCAGAAGCTCATAGAGATTTATTTCTCTCATTATTAATTATCATTAATTACTGCACTAGAAATTTCAATACTTAATTTGTATACTAATTTTATTTGTTATTTACAATATAAGCAATTAGTTACTGTAACTTCTAACCTGTTAAACGTAGGGCTAGGACTTCCTAACGTTACTTCCAACAAAAATAAATAATGACAATTTAAGAATTTAATATACTTGCTTCCGAGGCCAAAAAAAAATATATAAAATGTGTAATAAATGTATAAACTACAAAACCAATCACATATTAAAATAACTACTTCTCTGGCTAATACCTTGAAAGATATGGAATTATACAAAAGAAATTTGCATGTTATACAATATCAAAGCTATTAAATAAACTTATTTTGTTTAAAAAGTTTATTTGACAAAAATAAATACATTTAAAGTAGTGACGCTTTGCGTTGTCTAACCGTTAGTACTGAGTACATTGTAATCGTTGCAGAATACCCCCTTGAACACTGACTACACTCTCAAGCCTTCTCTAGTACTAACAGCTTAAATAGCCTTTTGCGAAATAGTTTTTTGTACATAGTATCCATTAAACAGTACCTGTTCGTTAGTGAAATATATGCCTCTGTATTTTAGTAAAACCCGAACAACCCTACAAGACTCTCAGCCCAATGTTTGGCCCGAGATATTACGAGAAGCATCCCAAATATAATGTCACAAGAAGTCATTCTTTCACAAGAGTTAGGCGTGCACAAAATAAGAACACTGCGAATTTAGAACGAGATACCACAGAGAACAAGAAAAATCAAAGGCCGAAATCTTTATCAGTACCATAGTGATTTACAAATAAACTAGAACATCTCAGACAAGGAAGCACCCACATGGGTAGCACTACTGATAGAAGATGATGTTGCAATCTGGTGGAATAGGGCGATGGGTAACCACATGGAAGGATGCTCTAATGAACTTTTGGACGCATAGCACGAGTTACATCATTTTTCGCAAATTCTTCGCAAGTACAAAAGAAAAACCTGAATGCTCAGACATTTTCATCGTAAACAAGCGTTTGATATTGGCAGATATAAGTAACCATAATATTAGTAAATAAAACAGTATTGGCGAAGTCAAGCAACTCGTAATAAAAGCCGGGGCGTGCTTCATATGCCTTGTCTAAATCCTACAGCTTGTCATAATTTATTATAAAACTACTAGAAAAACTAGTAGACATGCACATACGGGAAGAAGTCCTAAAGGACTCATCACTACAACGTCAACAATGCGCCTACCAAGCGCGAAAGTCATGTGTACTAGCAATCCACCAGCTAGTGAGCAGATGCGAAAGGATCATACAATGCAAAGGCATTGTGTTAGGGGCCCTTCTGGACATTGAAGGGGCGTTTGAGAACACAAATTTCAACTCCATAGCAGCAGCAATGAAGAAAAAAGGGATCGACCTGTAAGTCCGACAATGGGTGAACAAGATGCTCAGAAGCCGGAGTGTAACAACTACCCTTTAGGAACAACAGCAAACTACCGCTGGCTCCTGTGGTCCCTCCTCATGGAATACCTTCTGCTGCTACTTAAAAACCAAGGCATCTATTCCCTAGGATATGAAGATGACCTGATCATTCTAGTAAGCGGGAAGTTTGGAACCACTGTATCAAACTTCTTGCAGAGGGTGCCGTAGAAAGATGGTGCAGGAATGGGTTAACTGTAAACCCGGCCAAAACGGCGATCGTCCACTTCACCAGGAGATGAAAAACCTATGACATAAAATCACAATGAAATAGAAGTCCCAATCAAAAATAAGGTAAAATATTTAGGGGTCATACCAGATTGAACTTCTACTTCTACTTGGAGAGCATTAGCAAAGGGGCCACGAGAGGACTTTTTGCGACGAGAAAAAGGGTAGGACGCACATGGGGATTAAGAATGATTTTACACCGTGGTCATAAGACCTATAGCGATCGTTTGGGGAGAAAAGACCCAAACTACATCTATATGTTATGATGGAAGCTAGACAGGCAGCCTTTAGGATGCACATAAATAAACACACTTAAATGTGGGGTCATCAAGACCATCAAAATTTAAAGTAGTACAAGAAGATGAGATCCTAAAATAAGGCCTGACTTCACTAAAATCGTATACCTATCCCGCATATTCAAAATAATCACATCACAGCGGAGTGAATGGATAAATGAATCATACCTGGGAACGAGTAAAGGAACCATCTAGTACACGACGGGGCCAAAAATACTAAAGGAACCGGGGCTGGTATCTACGCGGGGTTCAACCGGAGCAAACAATTCGCGGTTGCTCTGGGGAATCATGCCTCCATCTTCCACGTCGAAATAAGCGCCATTGACTGGTATGCTCATCACGTAATGTAATTTGGAGATAACTAAAGACCAATTACCATTATGTCGAATAGCCAGGCTGCTCTTAAAGCGCCAGCCTCGCCGATAGTTCAGTCCAGGCTGGTTATGACCTGCATAAACAGGCTGGACGCACCGGCGGCAACAAGAAAAATGCAGCTAGTATGGATACCCAAGGACCAAGAAATTATTGGACACTTGGGGGCCGACTTGCTGACCAAACAAAGGGCAGCAGGTGAATTCATTGGGCCTGAATCCGCTTTAAGTATACCCTATGAAACCGGAAAGGAAATAATCCGACGCAAGCTAGCAGAGGAGCACAGAAAAAGTATAGCACAAACAAATAAGAATGAGGCATAGGAGACTCTTTTTAGATGGCCCGGTACCTGACAAGAGATTGATGCTCTCAACACATTGACCTGAATAAGCACAAACATAGAATGGGAATCCAGAGATGCCCCTAGGCCGTGGGTGTCTGGAAGAAGAGGAAACACACTAACACCAACTGAGTACATGCGAAGCATACAGACAACAACGCATGGAGAAATTCGGGAAACCTCTGCTTCCTGAAGAACCGCTCAAGAATATCTTCTGGCACTTTTTGACTTTTGAATTTTATAGAAGACACATGAGTATACAGGGAGTAAAAAACCCAGAGGCACACAAAAGGACCACGGAGATCGAAGTGCAGGAAGGCTAACCGACACCATCTTATGAGGAAAAAATCCTAAAAATGATACGATAAATAGGAATCGCGCTTAACTAAGAGAGAAACGAGAAAGCTATTCGAAACACATTTCAGAAAATCCTATGGTCTTGCTGCAGAAATTACGGATACACTTTTAATGATTGCCAAAATCACAAGGTAGAGTCCTAAATGCAGTCCTCCGCCAGCACCATACAACACCGCTACAGTTCGGTTAGTAAAGATAACAGAAATATAGTGCCCTATACTCAATATAGTATAAGCATAGTTGATAAGGATGAAATGCAATGTATAGATTCCGGCAGGGAAGTTAACATTCAATTCACTTTATTATAGGACATTATTTATATAAGTTCAATATAAAAGGATTAAGACGACATTCTTCGTACTTCCAGGAGTGCAGAGTAACAACATCCTGCTTGGCTTTCATTTCATGAAGATTTGATATTGAATATTCTTCAACGTATAGTATTTTATCAAAGAGCCGACAAAATATTATGAACAAAATTTCACAACTTATTATCTTCTTCTTTTACTCCTGAACAAGGACTCCCCCATGCTTCTACTTTACCAAAAGCCCTAAAATTCCTTCAAGAGCTTGTTGACTCCGCTCCTAATTCCATTTCATCGTACCAATAATTACAATGTTTCAATTTCCCCCCTTCAAACTCCGTTTAATACCATAACCATAGACCCCAAAATCAATTTCAAAAAACACACAGCTATAATTAAAAGGAAAACAACCAGGGCAAAATATTATAGATGTTTAATATACAGAAATGGTGGTATTACTAGTAAAACAGCAGTCAAGATATACAAGATGATTTGCCGCCCATTACTGGACTACGAGTGTGCCCTCTATTCCAATCCCAGCAATCCAACCTCCCGCAATATTGAAGTTAACGAGCGAGCTTCCCTCCGTACCTTAACGAAACTCCGCCATCCTCTTAATCCTTTACACAATCCTTCTAACCAGCTTCTCTGTGATACCACTTTAGTTATTCACATCCTACAACGCCTTCGAATCCTATCAGATTAATTCTCCAAAAATCCTTTTAACTTTCACATATTATCCTTATATTTTATTCCTATAAATCCTAGTTTAAATCCCAAATTTAAAAATAATAATTTAACCATATTTGATTTCATTTCATCGTTGTATCTATCTACGCATTAACAACTGACGCCATATGACTGGACAAAACAAGGCAGAAAGACCTCTGGTCAAAAGCCTTTTGACGAACTAACTCACTAACACATCATCTATTATTTAAATGTAAACACCTGAAAGATCTCCGCTAAATTTTGAGTCAGCTCTGTGTTTAGGTCTGAAAATAAACAAAGAATAGGCGGCACAGAATTTAGTTCCCTATGACATCGTATCACCTCCCATACCATACCTGTAAAGACGCAACAGAAACAAGAGAGACAGCCTCCCTTTACAAGAAGGAAGTTCACTCATTTATTCTAGCATATTTCTGGTAACGCATTCCTTTACCAATATCACAAGGAAGAAATCCACACAGAAATTGACCGAATAAGAGGAAAAAGCCTTTGTCCGCCTTAAGAAGCTTCATTGCGAAGCACCAGTCCTTCAGCTAACCGACAGTGTTCTTTCACAATACGCACCGACGCAAGCGACTATGCTACATTTGCCATTCTCATGCAGTGGAAGAAGGAAGAGGAATCCAATGTCGAGTACGCTAGCTAAAGCTAACTGAAGACCGAATTAAATCATTATACAATGGAATTTAAAGCCCTCGCCATTGTATGGGGCATCAGCAAGTTCACAGGATATAGAAGGATGTTCAATTACAGTCAGCACCGATCATCAGACTCTATATAGATTATGAGCTTAAAATCACCAACCTGTCGCCCCGCACGATGACCACTACTACTCCAGCCATATAATACTACCATTGGCAATATACCTAAGATATCTTATTACATGGCTGATGTATTGGCACATTTTCCCGACCTAGAGAAGAAGTGGTCCAGACGGCGATCTTTTGGGTCAAAGGTCAGCTTTGCACCCCTCTAGGATGAATCGGATGGAAAACACAAGAGACAGACAACCTGGAATGTATCATCCAGAACTTGGAAGATTCGAACGAAATTACAAGAACAACAAAGAATATGTAATTTGGCGAGGAGATTGATACGACCCCGAAAGCAAATCAGAAGACGTTCAGCAAGTCGCACCCAAAAGTGAAGTTCATCGAGTATTACACGCTTCTCAGAATAAACCTGAGCAACAAAGAATATGTAATTTGGCGAGGAGTTTGATACGACCCCGAAAGCAAATCCGAAGACGTTCAGCAAGTCGCACCCAAAAGTGAAGTTCAGCGAGTATTACACGCTTCTCAGAATAAACCTGAAAAAGGCCCCTACGGTGTGGAGTGGACGCTACACAAGATAAAGAGAATATATTATTGAAAGGGATCGAGGAAGGACGTTGCCGCACACATCAAGAAGTATATCCCATGCTATGAAAAATATATAGGAGAAAAATTACTAAACATATAGTGTCTGGCTATTTCTGCACGAATAATTAAAATCAAAGTGTTATTGTGTGGTGCTATTGTTTTTCATAATCTGTAAGTAATTAATGTGATTTTATTTTGTATCTAAAATTGCACACTACTAGACAGGACTGTACTAAAATATTTTGATTAAAATTTTAAGTAGTAATTCCTAGTGTAATAATAATTTGCTTTTTTCCTATCCGTGGCTTATTTTGTCTGTCTTGTTGTTAGTCACCACGAAGGGTCGTGCTGGTGTGAAGATTTGTCTCCCTGTGACGTATTTTTTTTATTCTATAACTAAATTAATCATTGCAAATATGGTAAATAAATGCGGTTACACCTACAACCCCTTATATATCAGCTTGTAGTATTGCTGAAATTAAACGTGTTAAGGTAAATTGATATTGCCAAAAATGTAAAAGTTTAGACCCCATAATTCCTACAACTGCTTCTTCAACTTATGATTCACTTTCTCATAGATCAATTTAACATATTCAAAGAAGAAATAAAAATTCTTATTTCAACTCGTATTAATGACTGTAATCGCGTATTGAAAAACTCGAGTGCAATTCAGTCGATAATATCAACCGTGAAAGCTATTTTGAGGAAATTGTGTCTGAAATGAATGAAAGGCGCAAAAGAATGAAGAAGAAGCTGTGGAGATTAAATTTAATCTCTTCTACTAACATCATCTAATAGTATACAAACGCGGAATTTGAATTTGAAACTTATTAAGGTACTAACGTTAGATAAAGCTAAGCAGAATAATAAGCCACTTTAAACATCGTATTTGAGAGTGAATATGTAGCAAAATCAGTTTTGAGAAGTAATATTCATGATGGCAACATTTTCGTGTCGATAGAACGAAGCTCTACTGTTAACGAATTTAAACTTGTTGTGTCGAAGGAAGAGATCTATGATCAGTGTGTAGCGACTTTATTATTCTAAAGTCGCTACAAATGGAACTGTAACGTGAAGCGTGTGTCCCAGTATTCCCACTTTGTATCTAAATCTTTTTTAATTTGTGTACAATTTTAATTTAATTTATTATTGCAAAAACTGTGTTTTCCTGTAATCGTCTCACTTAGTTCTTGTTCATTAAACTGTTACACCATTTGTAAAAACAATATTTAAAATTACTTGTATTGATATTACAAAAGCTGAAGCTAGAAAAATTAATTTAAAATGTGGTCTGTAGTGTACCTGTAAATACTGTAAACATTTGGGAGATGGCATTAATGGTCTTAAGTCCTCTATAGTTGCCCTATAAGAAGAAATCAAATTATTCAAGTCCCATTCTACACCTACCAAATCCTTAACTTTTGAAATTAAAGAAGAGATAATTCAAGAACTCACTGAGCGTGATAAGCGGAAAACGAACTTAATTACTTACGGACTGAACAGTCCAAACTTAATTAAAAAAAATACGGAAAGGTTCTTGTCGCTGAAGCCAATCCGATGCAATTGATACTGGTAAAACTACATTTTTATTTTGTACTTTGAAAATGATCAGGAATGATCGAAACACGTGTCAGGCAACTGAAAATAAAAATATTATGGAACTTAACAAGTGTTTTACCCCATTGAATTTACCAATCCGATTCGTCTTGTAAAATACGATTCCACGCGTGCTTGCCGAAATCGTCCGATCAAATTACAACTGGGTAAAGTAGAGTTAGTGCACACGGCTTTCCAAAATTATAACAAACTTAAATTGAATGATAAATTAAAAAATATTAATATATCTAGTGACCAAACTCCGCCACAGGTTTAATATTACCAAAATATGTAAAGTGAACTAGCACGAAGATCTGATGCAGATTAACATGGTCCCAAAATCAAATAAATACGTGGACTTCTAACTATCGTCCAGTTAGGAAAACTGAATCAGCCCAACATCACCAATTCTACACTAAGTGTTTATTACCAGAACACTCGCGGATTTCGGACTAAATCCCATGATTTTTACACTCCATCGCTTGACTCTGAAGTCGATGTCATTGCACTTTCGGAAACGTGGTTAAATTATTCCATATTGGATGGTGAACTCCTTTCAACCAACTACGCAGTTGCTGCTACTGGGCGCTCCACCGGAGGAGGCGTTCTGCTTGCTCTGTCTAATAAAATATACGCTGAATCAATTGATGCATCGAATATTAGGAATCTTATTCCGCTGGTTGATATTGTAGTATGTAAATATGTACTTAAAAAACATCAGTTTTATATTGATGTACTTTACATTCCTCCTGATATTATCTTTGATTCATTTTCTGTTATTTTGGATTCGTTGGAACTGCTAATTTTTGATAAACAGGTTCTTATCTTGAGTGATTTTAATGTACCACTACCAAATTATTGATTTTGCTTAATGTATTCTCTAAGTTAAATTGTCTACAAAAAGCAATACAACTTCGTTACTAATGCTAATAACAAAATACTGGACTTAGTAATATCAAATATACCTGCCAAATTTTCAATCGAACATGAATTACTGCCTTTGGTACCAGAAGATATCCACCATCCTGTTCTTTCAATTCATTTACAAGTATGTCAAAGTTCAAAATCTGTTCCATTTCCCGCAAGTAATAAAAAAACTTATAACTTTCTCAAGGCTAACTTTCCGAAATTGTACAGCTTACTTTAGTCTGTAGATTGGTCCTTCCTAGATACCTATACGAATGTTAACTACGCACTTAGTGTTTTTTACTCTTTGGTGTACAGTATACTTGATGATACGGTTCCAAAATATGAGTGCAGTCGATCAACTTTTCCAGGATGGTTTACTTGTAAAATTAAAACCATAATTCGGCTTAAGAAAAATTATCGTCGGAAATGGCGCTCGACCAATCTACAGTCCTATGTTTGAGAATTCGACCGTCTGAGACGTGAGTTTAAAAACATAAAATCAACATATTTAACGTATATAGCTAAAGTTGAACATGATATTAAACATAATCCTAAGAAGTTGTGAAATTTTGTGCATTGCAAAACCGGTACCTCTAGAATACCCGCTCAAATGCATTATGGCGATAATACTTATAGCAAGCTAGATAATATTGTGGATTCTTTTGCCACTGCATTCTATAATATTTAACCCAAAATTATTAATCGTTCCCACTCTTACTTAAACTGTAACTATTTTGAATTTTCGCCGTTGAATGAAAGTAATATTCTATCTGCTATTAATAAACTTAAAAGTAATAATACATACGGAGATGTTCAACTTCCTAGCTTCTTCATCAAATACTGCAAATGCATATTTGTCAAACCCTTAATGTCAATAATTAATTCGGCAGTTCAAACGAAAATTTTCCGGAGATATGGAAACGAGCACGAGTGATCCCTGTATATAAGAAGGGAGATAAATCCAATGTTGGTAATTAACGACCGATAGCTATATTATCAAATTTTGCCAAGATATTTGAACAATTTCTATATTTGCATAACCAAGATCTTCAATCACTTTACACCAACATGGTTTTATGAAGGGTAGATTCACAAAAACTAAGCTGGCAATTTTCACACAGTTTATAAGCGAGTCACTTGAAAAACGTAAGCAGACAGACGTAATATATACAGAGTGCGTTTGATTGCATAAATCATGTATTTTTGTTAAATAAACTCGCAACATTTGGCCTTTGTCAGTGCAGTTTAAACCTGATAGAATCTTATCTTTCAACACGAAGTAATTTTGTGTACTACAATTGGCCTAAGTCCTATGAATACATTTCAACGTCCGGGATGTCTCAAGGCTCTTAGCCTCTTTTTATTTGTGATCTTTATTAATGAGCTGATTGGTTCTTAAACTTTTGTTTTAGCATATGCGGATGATTTAAATACAGGTGGTGTTATGATACATTTAATATAAATATAAATAAATGTGCTACTGCTACTTATGCTCACTCTCGCATGCTATGTCAGGATTATATCTACAATATAAATGCTGAACCTTTGAATAAACTTACTAAAGTCAAGGACGTACTCTTCGATAGTCAATTAACCTTTAAACAACACATTCACTCTATATGCACATCAGGTTCTAGGATGATGGGTTTCATTATGCGTACAAGTAAATATTTTAATAATACCGACGTAATTAAATATCTTGATTATGCCTTTGTTTGTGGTCGCTTGGAATATGCGTCTTTAATTTGGAACCTTCACTATATCAATTTATAACTTTTACTTGAAAAAGTACAACGCAGGTGCTTAAAATTTGTATCATTTAAAAGTGATGGCTCCTAAATGCAGAGAATCAACAAGTGCTAGGTACATGTAAAAGTTAATTCATAACGAGATAGATTGTCCAGATCTTCTAACAAAAGTCAACTTTTATACCCCAATTTTGGCTTCGCGGCACAGTCAATCATTCTTCACTCCGACGGCAAGAACCATGACTCTGCAAAAATCCCCTGTTTTTATATGAGCAGAAATACCAATAAGATGTTTCTTGACATTTTTATATAGTGTGTATTTCATATAAATGTTTTGTTATGTATTACTTGTTATGTATGCTTATTTTATATTATGCTTTATAAAGTTTCATTTAATTATAGTTAATTTATACATAATTAATTACTTTGTAAATTATATTGTTCTATAATTGATATATACTGTTGGGCAATAAAGTTATTATTATTATTATTTTAATTTAATATGGCCACCCCCTTTACCCACGCGCCTCTGATTTCACGCGGAGAGGGTGCCACTTGTCGCCTCCTCCAAGCTTGGAGGTAGGGCAACTAGAGGTACCTATTAGCATGTGTCCTGATCAGACGTAGTGACCCTAGGATAGCCGCTCGCAGAAAGCTGGATGTAAGCTTCTTAGACAAGCCGAGATCTTCTATGTTCTTAAAGAAGGGTGAATGAATCTGCTTGTCCATATGGCGCTGAAGTAGCGCTTCCGTTTCTGCGTTTTTGAGCTGGACTCTTAATTGGTAATAAGTTGACCTAGACCGTTATTGAAGTCCAAACCGAGGCCTTCTGCTGCATTTTGTCCTGCCTTCAGGATAAATGCTCCGGCCCTTGTTTGTTCATGTTCTCGCACCATGCTAAGCAGGGGATGAGGACTGTTAATGATCTTACAGGCCGTATATAGTACCACCCCATCGTGGAGACACTCCAATCTCACGAGACTACGTCCTCCCAGATGACGGGGGAGATATAACCGTGGGACCGTAAATTTAGGATGCAAGCTTCTAAAAAGATGCATCAGTTTTCGGGTGACAATGTTAAGGGCGCGCAACTCTTCTCTCGTCCACTTAATTATCGCAAATGAATAAATAATAATTAGAACGGCAAGCATATTTGTGGCTAGCACCTTGTTATTACCAGTCAGCTCTGATGACCAGATGTGTCTGACAAAGTGCCCATACCCGCCGCAGAGAGCGTTTTGAACGGCGGCCACATCATGCACATGGTGCTGTAATACGCCTAGGTAGACGTCTCTTCGGCATTAAGGTGGTGCATAATGCTTCCATTTACAAGTTGCGCGTCCTCTCCAAATTCTCCGCATCGTCCTCTTATTAGGTGGATGCACATTTGTCGAGCCCAAATTCCATGCCATTGTACTCGTATACTCCTGTAGATCCCGTTCTCCGGAGATATATGTGCCTCCGGTTGCCAGGTGGGCCGCAATAATATCCACGGATGTTGCGGATTGCAACGGATAGTGGCAATAGTGAGATGCAGAATAAGAGAGTGCTAAGGGAGTCCCCCTGGAACACTCCTCTTTTATAAGCGACTAACTCTGTTCTGACCTGTTCTTCGCCAGTTCTTATAATGAGCCGGGTCTTCCAGAGTGGCATAAGACTTTGGATGCATCTCACTATTGGATCTGGCACCGCGAGGCATTCGAACAAATGAAGCAGTGGGATATTGTGTCAAATGCCTTGCGGTAAACGATCCAGGCCATTGATAGGTTTCGCTTAAACTGCATGGAGTCCTGCGAGATACAGCGATCAATCAACAAGTTTACCTTGCAGCCAGCTACGCCTATCTTTGACCCACGTTGCTCACATATCTGTTGATACACCCCATCGATTGACAGGCGTATACGAGAGTACAGTATGCGCGTGAATGCCTTGTAGCACGCATTCAGGCAGGTTATAGGACAGTAATTTTTGGGCTCGGACAAATCTCCTGATTTAGGGATAAGCACTGTTCTACTCTCGACAAACCACGTCGGAATTCGCTGCTCTCCATCCAGCCATGAAAATTCTAGCCAGATGCTGGTGGGTCGAGGTAATTTTTTTCCGCCAGTATCTATTAATTCCATCGGGACCTGGAGCAGAAATGTTCTTAGAACCTGCAAAGGCCTCGAATTGCACTAGGTCTGGAGTGTCGAGCCGCAAGCTAGGCTTCCGTCCATAAATTCCTCTCCAGAAGGTTTGGATTTCTGCGACCCCAGGTGGGTTGGCAACTACGGGTGACGGTGGCTGAAATAGGCGAGAAGGTTGTTTGGGGAAGATTACGTTTTCCGCTAATGCCCTTGCTCGCTTCGCCAGTTTTTTCTTAACCAACATAACGGGTGTCCAACAATTATTGCAGTCCCGGGTGGCGTTGGAATAAAAAACGTAGGTCGATTCTTACATGTTGCAAATAAATGAACTGACATTTTTAATGCACATTTAAGTTATGTTTGACAATTAAAATGTCAGTTCATTTATTTGGCACATGAAAGAATTGACCTACGTGTTTGATTCCAACGCCACCCGGGACTGCAATAATTGTTGGACACCCGTTACGTTTACTTTCACTTTTACTTTATACTGTGTGGTGGGTGCGCCTGATGCCGTTGACTAAGCGACGCACTTTGGTAGTAAACGCTCTATTAGCCGTTATATACTCCACCACACATTAGATACGGGATTTATGTTGCCTAGCCACCCGGATTTTTTCCTCAATTTTGCGGAATCGCTGCTCAGCCTTTGCAAGAGCAAGGGTGGGACCCCTGTTTCCGCCCTCCTGCAAGTATTTCTGAGCAACGTTGTACCCGCGACAGTTGATCTGCCATAAATCTACTCCTTCCTCGAGTTCTTCGTAGACCTCTGCATTTCCCTGGGCTATATCTCGGTGTTTTAGTGGTCTGATATGATGTAAGGGACGACGTTCGTCGATGCTTATGTTTACGCTAGCTGACATAGCATTTTGGGTTGGACCAACCTGCAGAGGGGCCTCCACCGGTGAGCCAGGTACCACTGGTGTGATCGTGTATCCCGACCTGAGGAGAGCTCTGGATCTTTCTCACACCATAAGGTTTTTATACGCGCCATGTATCCTCTCCTTCTAGGTTCGCTGTCATGGTAGCATTGAAGCAAACTATCTCTGAGTCTATCCGTCCACTCAAAATGTCCTTGGGCATTGCGAGGGTCGTCCTGATGTTCAGGCATGTCTTCCATCCCTCCACCTTGCCTTTGGCCTCTATTCGAATGAGGCCGATGTTGGGGGCTTCGCCTAGGTCTCACAACCCTGTATAGAGCTAGTTCGGGGGTTAGCCAGTTTCAGCCCACAGCCTACATCGGTAGGATTCCATGCAAGTTCCTCCGGGTGCGCCTTAGCTGCTGGTCCGATTTTGCACAATCAGCATCGGGAAGGTGGTGTCGCCACTCCCCAAGGTCTAGGTGTAATGGGACCCCCTGTATATATATATATATATATATATATATATATATATATATATATATATATATAAATATTATCAGTAGTCTTATGTACTCTTCTCTTAATCAACTTTATTTATTCACTCTCTGGACCCATATATGGCATTTTCTCTTTGTCATTAGTCAATGGATCTTTTCCTATAGCATAACGAGTTAACGTATAAGTCAGGGGATCGTCATTTAATTACACATTATAGAGTTGTAGATTACAGTCTTGTATTCCTAAGATGTTAAACAAGATGGTTGCTGATCAAATTTATTGTATGGCTAAATGTGCTTTGTCAAGCAAGCAACATGGTTCAACAGAATTGAACCTGCTATCTTATAATCAATTATTATTAATAATGATGGATAATAAAAATCAAGTGGATTGCATATATATAGACTTTTCAAAGGCCTTAGATCGTTTGAATCACAATATATAACTTCATAAAATCCATTCTCTGGGCTTCAATAAAATTAATGTTGGTTGGTTATCTTCTTTTTTAATTGGCAACTGTCAAATGGTTACGATAAATAACTTTATCTCCAAACCGATATCATTAATTTCCGGTGTATCTCAGGGAATTGCGGTCCAATTTTGTTCCAATGTTTTTAAATGATATAGAACACCTTATTTCGAATTGCGATATGTTGTTGTATGACTAAAGAGCGGATAAAAAAGCTTTAAAAAAGCACTTAAAAAGACACCAAATTTAGAGAAAAAAAATAAAAACAGGAAAAAAAAGCACTAAAGAAAACTATATTTTCTTAAAATGTAACATGTTTATCAACCTATTTTATATGGAAATTCTGCTTAAAGTTTCTCTTCTTTTTAAATTATAGCTGGATATATTTGAATATTGGGAACATTTTTGCCATTCAAAATCAAGTTTATTTTACTTATTATTAAAAATCCTTCATTTTTACCGAATATTTCTTCCGATATTATTTTGATTTTTTGGCCAATGGGCCCAGGTATTTTCTAAATTGAATATGCTTTTAAAAAGATTTTATTGTGAAGCTCATAAAATTTGAACGGGATTTTGTGTAACTAAATTGTTTTGAAGCTCTTGTTTCTTAAGACTGATTGACAGACATTAACTGATTTGCTTGTCGTCTCGGGAAAGTCTTATATAACCTTATTAAATCCTTCAAAATTGTTCGCATAGTACAACGCAGCATGTAACCAAGTTCCCCATCTTGTTAGCACTGGTTCATGGGGCAGTAAGATATCAGGTAATTTCTCCTTGAATAATTGTACTCACAAAGGAGTATAAGAACTATTTTTCCATTTTTAATTAAATCTACCAATGGAAATTTCATTCTTATTGTTACAGCAATTCATTTCAATCCATGTGCTAAACTTGTACAATGTATAAAATGCATTATTATTAAAATTTTCTAAGTTGGTATTTTCTACGGCAAAAATAAGGTGGTTAATACATCATTTATAAATTTTTTATAGTGTTATTATCAGTTTTCTTCAGTTCTTCTGAATATATCAAAATACTGTTGGTCGAGATGTCTTTATGCAAAATTCCTATTATTAAATTAAATAAGCGTATGTTATTTTATCCATAGCAAAACACATATAATTATTGTTAATAAAATCTTTAACATTTTCTATGCGTATTTTACAATAATTTTCCAAGAAAGATTAAATGCAATATTTTGTAATTTTCTTAAAGGGATAATCGAATTTGAAAGTGTTTTGCATAAATCTAAATTAAACTTAAATTGTCCATCGTTTATTGAAGATGATGCTAAAGATTGAGAAATTGTCTGTTTTTTTTAATTCAGCTTTTAACTTTCAATATGAAAATTAACGAAAACGATATATCATAATATAAACAGTTACAAATTTTAAACAATTATATTGTCAAAAGACACAAAGAAAATATGTCATTAAAATATAATCTATAAATGATGGGCAACAAATTTTTATGAAAATTCTCTATATTCGCACATTAGTTTATAATCTGTGTAAAATTTTTTATTAAATATTTATTAAATGTTTAAGAAAATGCCCTAAAAAACATTTTAATCTAAAAAAAGCATGAACATAAGCACAACAAGTCAAAATAAGCACAAAAAGCCAAAATAAGCAAAATAAGCAAAATACTCTTAACGCCAAGTAATCACATTTTTCAAGATTCGTATACATATTTAGAAATTTTTTCGATGCTATAAATATTAAGGATAAGCATAATGGCGGAATTCTAGCTCTCTACTGATGAGATACAAATATTTAAAACTATTAAATGAGAAAATGTATTCTTCAGGAAGACTTAAATAAAATAACTGACTCGTGCAATTTAAACTTATTATTTTTAAATACAGACAAGTGTAATAATTCTCTTGAAATCATGACACTATTTACTTTTTGTACAAGATTGGGCATAATTTTATCCCTAGAGTAGTGGAGATAAAAAATCAGGGAATTACTTTTGATGCCAAACTATCATTTAATACGCACGTTTCAAAATATGCAATAAGCCACTAAGGATATGCAAGGATATGAGTCCCATTTATCTAGAGAATCTGTTCTGCACTCTTGTACATTCAAATCTAAAATATGCTACTTTTGTTTGGTCACATTGTCAATTAACCCAAATAAATCGATTAGAAGCAGCCCAAAAGATGTTTTTCCGAACAATGGATTATACACTAGGTAGATGTCATATTTAATATTTCTACTCTGACATAATATTGCAGCTAGATATAAAAAGTTTAGAGGATCGTTACTGTATGAATAATCTGTGCATCCTTCACAAACTTCTTAATGGGTCGATGGAGTGTGAAGAGTTGTTAGTCCATTTAGATTTTAATTCAACAAGTTACGTTCGTCAGATGAAAAGGAGACCGATATTCCGAATACAAACTTTCAGCTCAATTTATTGCCAAAACAACCCTGATCCCAGGATTATTGCTAGTTGCTAGTATTATTGTTAATATTATTTTTGTATAATTTATGTATAAAAGGGGTTTCCTGTATAATGATTAAATAAATATTTAAACTCTTCAATCGCAACGCATGCAAAATTAGCGATTCGAAGCCATCACCTTCGACCTATTTGGACCTTCGCCGACATCCTGACTTCTAAATATATAGAGCTATTTGCTTTCAAGAAAACTATAGCCGAATGTGGTGCAATAAAGCTCAGCGACAAAGTCTTTTTTAGATATGAAGAAGATGCGAGCGACAATTGACCGCGATTTGTTGGTTGACAAAATCCGAATTCACTTCATCTGGAAGCCAAAACCTTTGAATTAATAAATATCTATTGTTAAAATCTACGCTTCTACATTCTAATACAATCCAAAAAAAACATAAAATCTGTTTTCTTTAAATTAAACTCTAAGTTGTGTTTGATAAAATATAAAAGAAGCTGATTTGGAAATATTTCTAATTATTCTTTTCAACTGTTAATTCAATTATTAAAATCTCCAACTCATTCAGTAAATTTTTAGAATCAAGCAATTTTATTAGACAAATAGTTATAGACTGTTTTATTTAAATAAATTTGCAAATTTGTTTTTATTTTTTTTTCTGTTTTTGTTCATTTAAGTTTTTAGCAACTTTAAATTTGATAATGGGGTCATCGATAATAATGTAAAAAATGTTTACTTTGTCATCTAACTCACCTTACAAAGAAACAATCTTACAGATAAATTGTAACTACATATATTCTTATAGACAGTATTTTTTTACTCAGAAAATTTAGTCAATATGAACTTAAAAAGTATATAAATTTAAATATGCTTCAAATCTACGTTTTAAAATCAATTATTTTCTGTTTAGATAATATTTAAAACCTATTAATAAATATAATTTTTGAAAACTGTAAGGATTATTGAATTAACTCTGAGGACTCATTTTCAACAATCAATAAAAATTCGTTTGACCCTTGTAGAAAAATATTTTCATTTTATGAACCTCAACTTTATTACTAAATAGTGAATAATATTATTGTAGTAGCATTATTTTAATATTTTACCAAAAATTACGTATCTCTCTGCTCAAAAGTCAAAGAAAATATTGAGATATTTTTCTTGATATATATAAAATTCCCTTGAGAACATATATATTATTACATTGTCGATACTATTCCAGTCAGGTGTGATTCAAAAATAACATCTTGATCCCATCATAACACAAAAAAAACCTGGAAAACATCCACCTCCAGAGCTGCCGTACGACGATAATAACGTGGGGTGCGTGAAGAAGACGAGGAAAAAATCCCGTACTGTTTTCGTATGCGGAATACACGCCGAGAGTATCAGTGAAGGAGCAACTGGATACAGCAGCCTTATTACGTATTATATATTTATATTCCAGAATGCGTGAGAGTGAATACGTAATATAATCTAGGAAGTCAACTATATCATGATGATGAAGAGATTTTTGTATTAGATTTTAAATCGAAAATTATAATTTTTAAACCTGTTTTAATTTAAAATTCGGTTTATGATTATTTCCCTCGTTGTAATATTATTGAAAGTAATGAAAATTATCTGTGAGTGAAGTATGGGTATAAATATCACTTCAGGGAGATCTAAATAAGTCGTTTAACATTATTAAATATTCTCGTTTATCCAATAAATTCCCTGGAGAATAAGCTGCTCGTAATGGAGCTCTTTATGGAAAAAGTAAATGGCTCACTCCAGAGGAAATGGAGACGGGCGGTAATTCCTTTGCATGACAATACGTGCACTCATATGGCGAACACGATAAGGAAAATCATTGATGTTCCCTTCTAGCGAAAGTTTTGCTTTTCTTGATGCTTTAGTGCAACGAACTCTAAAAAATACTGTTAACTTCACACAAATAAATTTCGTATTAAAACTAGTTTTTTTTAAAATTTATAATAAATATTACAATTTTATATAAATCCTGTTAATATTACTATAAAAATGATAAACACATTAGATTTATATACGAGATACAAAAATATTTTACGCTCGGTGTTAAAATACGAAACGAGAGCGTGGAGGTAATAACATTTCGGTTATAAAAAAATGCGCCTGTTTTATGACGTTATTTACGCAACGGACGTAAATTTAAATTAAATTAGTTTCACCAGTGAAAATTATTGGACTGCAGTATGCAGTCATAATAAAAAGCCATGGATTTGAATAAAATTCGATGTTTAATAATAAGGAGCGCACCGAAAAATGCACAATCGGCGAATTATAAATTCAAGCGTGCTATTATGGTGAATGCGCCGGGCGCTCCGCTATACACGGCGTATTACGTGTGCGTTTTGGGTTGATTAATCTCTTTGTGGTGTAATCGTTAATTCCAGGGCAACACATGTGAGAATTTAAATGGTTCAAATCAATTTCCATTCATTTTTATCAATTAAAGGTTATGCAAATGGTGTTACTAATCAGTGGTTTATCATTAATTATATACATCTGATAATACAAATACATTATTATAACTGTATTTAACACTACTTTTTAAATTTAAGTAATTTACAATAATAAATCTCCCATTATTGTGTGATGATAGTAAACGCGTACAAATAGGTCAAACAAATAAGCCCCACTGATCAGATAAAGGGGGGTAGAAAGAAGGAAAGCAAAAAAGAACGAGGGACTATATTACAATTTCCAGATTAGACGCTTTAATCTGATTCGGATAAAGACGCTCCTGCATTATGTACGACGGAGGGAGGAACTTTCTGGGGGAGTATAAGAGCAATAAAAGTGTCACATTACTGAAAATTCAACCCCCTTCATCCGCAAAACTCGATGCTCTAAATTAGTTATGATGATGTACACTCCGGTTTCGAGAGTTATTTGATACATGCATAACCATATAAAAGCCGAAGAAGGAAACTTATTACTGAAGTTTAGCGGAAATATGTATTAGCTTTCATTACTGTAGTTAAATTATAAATGAGAAGTTCGCTAGTTCGCCTCGAGACTCCTAGTTGAATTTGTATGGGAGATAAAAGAACGTTTATTAATATACTAAACTCGAAACTTTTCATATTTATCAACAATAAAAATTTTACCACAACGCTCTGTACTTTAGTATTTACCAAGAAGCGGATTTAATTGCCAACCTGCCACTCTTAATTCCCGACTTTCAAGTAGTTTTATAATTGGTGACTAACTACGTAATATATTATGGATGTACCGGCTTTTTCAGAAACTTAACAGCAATTAGGGGAGTTCTGCATAGTTGTGAAATAATTTGCAGCAAAATATAACTTTGAGAGGCGACCGTAAAATATATATACCATTAATTATCTATTTTATAGTTGATGAATATTTTAGACAGATAGAAAATTTAAAAATTATACACACTATTAAATCACTCTAAATTTATCACCACTCATCAAATAAACAGCAAAACATTATCAAATAAAATATTTTCTAATTCACACCTTTTAAGCTATCCTTTCCACAATGTTAAAAACTCTAAGGTTCGAATAATACACACTGAAAAATAATGTACATGTCAATATACAAGAGATAGTAGGAAAGTAGTACCCGTTTGCACCATGCAGAGCGCTGGAGAATAGATGTGTGCTAACATGTTCAGTTGTATTGCAACTTTCTTTATGAAAAATGCGTTAATTTGAGAGACAACTATATGGTGAAGTAGTTTAATGTATGTTTGTTTACAAATAATACGTTATTATTTGTTAACATATACTATTTATTTTTTTCTAATTCCAATATACCCTTTGTAATCATTTCAAACAAAACAAAAAGTCTGAAAATCACGTTCTTTGATATTATTTTATTAATATTTTATTCCACGCAAGTAGGACGTGTACAAACATGCCGACATATCGAAACTACACACTATTAGATTTAAAAATTCCCAGAGGCGAGTAAAGCGATAGTTTCATAAGGAGCGAACGTAAATATTGGATATGATCGAACAATAAACTACGAGTCGCCATTTGGATGCGTTCCCTATTTTCCACTACGTCCGGATCATTGTTTCCGTAATACGATGGAATTTCAACGTTTCCGGTGGGCGTTTTAATATTTGAGTTCCGGAAATGTACCGATCCAAAATTGTGCTGTTTGCACAGCTCGAAACTGTGGATGGTGAAAAAAGTTTACGCTTGCACTCTTTGATCGTATGAATCGATTTATTTATAGGTATTTTGTTTGTACCTGCATCGTGTTGGACTAAACAATTGATCTCCATAATATAAAAAAAAAACACTATTCGTTGTAAAAAAATTGTAGATTGTAATGTATGTAATGATGTGGTGTGTTTCATTGTATTAGCTACCTCAATGGTAAAGTTTACTTTTAAAAATTGAACAAAACATTCTCTGCACTTATTTGTATAGTAACACAATATTTACAACATGTATATAGTTCGGTCGATTATTATTATAATTTGATGTTGACTGTAAGAATTTCGGAACGTTTTTGAATGATGAATGAGCGAGATTACTAGTGGTGGCATCTTCCAAGAAATCAAACTACTGCGCTGAATGGACGACTGTTTTCAATTGCTTAACTCTAAGAATTTTAATTTGACTGTATTGAATTGAATTATTTGTAAACGATTTATGTGTATGTTAGAATATTATAAAATTGGGTTTACAAATGTATATGTTTTAATAGGATATAGCATAAACACTTTAATATCAATAAAACACAAACACAAACAAACGATTCGTAACAGATCAAAATTGAGACTTGATATTATAAACTGCATTTTTGCAAAAATTAAATTTGTATTTTTTCTCCGATAGTCCTTTACATTTTCTGGTTAATTCTCTGAAAATTATCTTTGGGTTTTCGAATCCTTGTATGTTCCAATAATTTTTTGCCATCTATCTATGATAAAAATTCCAGATTCTAACAATTTCCAGCGATATATTATTCAAATTTTACATCAATTTGATATTTTGTTATTTTAAGAATAATTATATTTCTTAAGAGAGAATAACATCTTTATTCGAACACGTATATACAGGGTTATTCACGCTATACGGCACGGAATATTGTGGCCAAAATACGTGACTTTCAAAAAGTTTCACTTTGGGGATATATGGGGGTCTATTAGGGCTACTTTTTAAAATTACTTTCATAATATACAGGGTGTCCCAAAAACCCTAAAAGTATCAAAGTTGTGTTTTTTTTTAATGAAACACCCTGTATTTTATTGCATTTTTGAATCCTTCGATCAAAATAAGTGTGTGTTTTAATAAGGTTTTTATTACCTAAACCTTAAGGTTTTTGAAATAATTTGAATTTTGTAAAAATTTAACCTAATTTTCATGTTTCAAATACTTAAAAAGTAATTAAGTTATGCATACCAAATTTACACTGAAATATAACAATAGATCATATTTTATTTTCCAAGTATAATAAATTTGACATCTTATACCGGGTGTAAAAAAATGGAATTAAACAAATGAGAAGTTTAAATGGCTATAACTTCATTTATTTAAATGGAACGCTATATTTATTAATTTATCAGCAAATGCTGATCTAGTTTTCCATCGTATTTAAAAACGTAAGATAATTAATTTAGTCTGTTACTTTAGTTTAAAAAGCCTGTTTTTTGTTAGAGTTGTGATATTTTGCGTTTTTGTGTTAGATCGTTAGTAAACGTTATTGTTTGAACATCGTTGTTGTATTTAATAGTAAACAATGAAAATTTACACAGATTTTCTTATACTGGGGTTTTTATAACTGATACTTCCAATTTCTTTAAATTGGTTTAATAGTCTCTCAAAAATGGCTGGCTTAGGGTGATTTCTTTCGGGAAACCTTTAAGTATAAACTCGACAAGCCAATAAACAATTTTGATGACATTTTCCAAGCATAAAGATAATGCCAATATCCCCTTCTTTTGAGTAAATCTTCATTTTTTACCAAAAAATACAACAGCGATGTTCAAAAAATAACGATTACTAACGATCTAACACAAAAATGCAAAATAAGACAACTATAACAAAAGACAGGCTTTTTAAACTAAAGTGGCATACTAAATTAATTATCTGACGTTTTTAAATACCATAGAAAACTAGATACATTAAAATTTTTACTTAAAAAGTACTAAAACGGTGCAATAAACAATATTTTGGCGTTTTCTGAAGACTTAACAGTTAAGATATAAATACCATTCGATAGGTAATTAAAACGTGCATTTGCTGATAAATTAATAAATATAGCGTTCCATTTAAATAAATGAAGTTATAGCCATTTAAACTTCTCATTTGTTTAATTCCATTTTTTTACACCCGGTATAAGATGTCAAATTTATTATACTTGGAAAATAAAATATGATCTATTGTTGAATTTCAGTGTAAATTTGGTATGCATAACTTAATTACTTTTTAAGTATTTGACACATGAAAATTAGGTTAAATTTTTACAAAATTCAAATTATTTCAAAAACCTTAAGGTTTAGGTAATAAAAACCTTATTAAAACACACACTTATTTTGATCGAAGGATTCAAAAATGCAATAAAATACAGGGTGTTTCATTTAAAAAAACACAACTTTGATACTTTTAGGATTTTTGGGACACCCTGTATATTATGAAAGTAATTTTAAAAAGTAGCCCTAATAGACCCCCATATATCCCCAAAGTGAAACTTTTTAAAAGTCACGTATTTTGGCCACAATATTCCGTGCCGTATAGCGTGAATAACCCTGTATATACAATTTGGAGAAACATATACAAATTAGAAACGATAAGGGTTAGTCTGTCCGTTTGGGCTATCGACCATCGGTCTTTCTGCCCAATATTTCTTAATTTATCCGGCTTTTTTTAAAAGTTATTTTCTTTTATTAATTTTTGTTTCGACTATTTCTCCCATTATTTTACGAGAATTTTTCTTTTATCACTCTTCCAAATTTTTAAACAGTTTCTCGTTTCAATATAAAAAATATTCGTGATTTTATAGTTTTCCAGAAAGCTTTCTTTTGTTTTCTTAGAATTTTCAACCATTTCTTGTTTCATCTTTCGGGGAGTTTCTTGAAGTTTCTATTTAAAATTACCGGAATTTTCTTTGAGTTTTCTAAAATTCCTCTTAGTAATTTCAAGATTTTTTTAGTGATTACAAAATTTTACAATAATGTGATCTATTTTTATACGAATATTTAAATATTGCTTTATCTTATCAAATTTACTTATAAATTATTCCATCAGATTTTTAAAAATTTTCAGGAGTTTCTCTTCTTAAGCGCTCTTTAACCATTTTTTAGAATTTCTTTATTTTATACGCAAATATTTTTTTCTAGAGTTTTACAATTTTCCTCCAATAATAGTAACTTTCTTATTAGCATTGACGGTTTACTCTTTATTTCCTTCGAGATGATTTGTTTGTATTTTGAAAGTTATAATTAATAGAAGAAGAATGATTAGGAGAAGTAAAAGTTTTGTTATGTTCCATTTCTTTATTTTCAGATAACTGACACGTGTTTCGGTTCTTACAGATCATTATCAAAGTTAAAAACTAAAAATTTGATTTCATCAAGAGAGTAGCAGAACAAGAATGGTTGATTTTTGGGGTAGGAACCCAAACTGGAATTTAGATGTTGGCCGATTGAAGCAGTTTTTGATTAGAATGGGTGCGAAGAGTTTTTCTATTACTGGGAGAAATGTAATGGGACAGTAACTGGAGTAATGTATGATAATTGTCAGGTGGTTTAGAATGCAGATTGTGGCAGAGTTTTTTAAGGAGTAGACGAGGATTTTTGTTGACACCGTGGAAGGAATTTTTACCAGAGTCCAGTAGTATATACATATATAATTATTATATAATAATCTGTTTGTCTATTGAATCCCTGCGTGTTTTTTGTTAGTAAAATGTATCCTAACGTTGGGAGTTCTCCCGATAGGTTTGGTTGGTCACCTTTTGCATTTATGTAACCATGCTGCGTGTCCCTCTTCTTTGCATCTAGTGCATCTCTCATGGCATATACAGGTGGCATGTGTTCCTCCATATTTCGAGCATTTTATTGCATTTATGCAAACCACCGTTTTAGGCTGCATTTGCTGCACGAGGTTGGGATAAGTTTAGGTGCTGCGCTCTCTACAACAGAGTATACTTTACACAAATAAAGAAACTTGTTGACTAATAAGCGTTTGTATGATTCCAGGGATTATTCTTATGACAGATGTTTTTCGTTTGTTTTTTCACTTCCCAGGCTCAACAGCTGTAGATTCTCAAAAAAATACTGCTGAATCTACTAAAGGAAGTATATTTCTACCTAGTAGAGAAAGCAAAATGAAGGCCTGTAAACTCATTACCAAAGAATAAATTAATTAGGCAGTCAGTAGCTTTAAACCCTTCAAAGCACTAGACCCAGATGTACTGCTGCAGCAAGAGCTAAATCGAGTAGCCTTCTAGATGTAGGCAGTTTACAATGGAAAGAGGCTAGGGTGATATTTATTTCCAAAGAGGGCCGAAAGCCATCCAATGAGGCCAAATCTTACCAACCACTTAGCCTTACGTCATTTCTCTTAAAAATTTTGGAGAAAATTATAGACAATTGTGTAAGGAGCAGTGCCCTAGATGCAAATTCACTATATATGCAGCAGTTTGCCTATTAATCTGGCAAATCTATTGTGAATGCCCTTCCTAAACTCACAACAACCGTAGAAGCTTCTTTTCATATTTTCGTAAATATTGAAGATGGGTTTGATAACACAACCTTCAAAACCGTGGAAAACGGGGCCATCGAAAAGTTAATTTATATGATATATTTGGTAAACCTAGGAAAAATAATCTGAAAAGCTACAGTTGCACTATAGATATGTCGCAGGCTCTTTGGCAGATCATCGGACTGAAACCCAAAATGATATATTAGCTGTATATTATGGTAGTAAGACCCATTACATTTCATTCACAAGTATGATGCATCAAGTCTAAACAAATAACGGCATAATATAAGCTTTAAATATGTTTGTCGTAGTATCACGGGGAGTTATGCACACCACCCCTTCCGTAGCAATGCAAGCTTTACTAGATTTACTTCCCCAGCATGCACAAATCAGAAAAGAAGGTCTAATGAGTGCGATGAGACTGGACTAGCATGCTACAATACATAATTCAGAATTTCTAAACTTGAGTAAACCAAAATTCCAACAAATACCGTTGGACATAGTGCCGACCAAATTTGATTACGTATTGCGCTTTTATATCAAAAACGGAAGCGGCTTCAGGCGTAGGCATATACGGACCTAAATACAGTGAAACAGTTTCTCTCGGATAAGGCCCATCAGTCTTATAGGCTCAAACAATAAATAGCCTTGAACATGTTCCTAGGTTTAAACGAAAAAAAGATACAAAGGGGGTACACATCCTCCTGATTTCATACAGCTAGTCTGTCCATAAGAACCTCAAAGTGTACAGCTTTAATTCCAAAACTACTTTGTTGATTTGTAAGCAAGGGCAACAAGCTCACTTTAATATGGGTACCAGACCACATATGTATAATAGGCAACGAACATGCTGATAAATTTGCTAGGGAAGGCAACATGTGGGATATCAAAGGCGTGGTCCAAGAGTGGGGAAAAAGGTGAAAAAAAAATCACTGGAAAAAAAGCTCTTATACCTCACTAAAAACGAGTTAAGACTGGCCGCGGATCTACTTACAGGACATTTCTCAGTGAAGTACCAAATTCATTAGATTGCTAACGTGGACAACATCACTTGTAGACTATGTTAATTGGCAAAGGAAAGGGCCAAACACATCATATACGCGTGTTTAGCACTGATTACCACCACAAAGTGCTGTAAGGCTGTCTATAGCCAAAACGACCCCGTGTAATCGAATCTAATTTAATTTAATTATACCAAAATTCTTTTATATTTTGCAGTAAGAAAATGGCGATGATCAAAACAAAGAATTGAAAATGAAAACTGTGTTTTTGCAGACATTTGATTATAAATTCTAAATTCAAAGCCAAATTGTATTCAAATTGAAGTTGAATGTTTGATATATAATAATCTTGAATTAACTTTAATTATAACTTATTTACATTTTGCAGTAAGAAAATGGTGGTAATTACAACAGAATTGAAAATTAAGAAAGAAAAAAAACAGACATTTATAAAAGGTTTTAATGCTAAAATAAATTGAATCTAATGTTTATTGCTTAAAATATATTTGTTTTTAATAATGTGTCTTTAAAATTTCTTTATATTTTGAGGCAAGGATCAAAACTGGGAATGAAAACAATAAAAACTGCATTTTTACAGAAATTTATTTGTAAATTCTAAATTCAATTCCTAATTATAACTAAGATAAGTTGTTTAATGTATGTTTGTATTTTGCAATATATAATTAAAATACCTTAAAATCCAAATGTAAAATAGGTTAATATCAAAATTGAGATTTAAAGATCCAATTATAATTACAGTTGGTGTCAATTGTTTAAATAATCTTTACTATGTTAATAGAATTTCGATGGTCTCTCTGCCATCTTTTTCAAGTGCTTATTCTCGTTTGGTCAAGGTAATACTGGTCTGCTGTCTGGTTAGCGGATTACTTATATATGTAGCCCCTCCCCTCCACCTGCGTTCCTTCTTGTTTGGCTGCGCGTCATTGGCCGGTTTGTAGTTGTTTGTGCGCATGCGTATTGTGTATATGTATTTGTGTTGTCTGCGTTAGTACGTGTCCGGTGATTTTCCGTTCGAAGAAGATTACGTGGAAACCTATTTTCTTTAGTGCAGTGAGTATTAATGCTTGAATGGGTATCGTATGATTGCAAATGCTTGTTAATATATATCAGGCATTCATGCACGAATACAAAGCGTGGAACCTCCTTAGTAACATTTTTATATTGTAAATTATTGAAAATATACTACAGCATAACTTATTTGCAAGAGGATCAGCATATTCACTCCTCGTCAAATTCGCTCTGTTTGAATTTGTTAGATGGTGTTATTTTGTTATTAATTAACAATTTTCCTAAGTTTATTGAATTAGACAAAATTATTTAATTTATTTCCCTTGTAATATAGTTTTAATTTCATGTGAAAGGTTTTTTACATATTCTAACCTATTCCAATTACGTTTTACCAATTTTGTCAAACTATAAAAGTATTTTTGCAATTGCATATGGTCTATCAGTTGTTCTTTATAAACATTGTTAGGGTCTATGGTCTTTATCAGGGCCATCAAAACCCTTCCTTGATATACCTACAATAAGATGAATTATATGAAATATTTAGGTTTAACAGTAGTTAAGAAACTAAATTCTTTATTCTTTATTCTTGGAATAAAATAAAAAAAATAATCTGCAAAACTACAGTTGCACTATGTTTCTTAATATATATCAGGCATTCATGCACGAATACAGAGCGTAGAACCTCCTTAGTAACATTTTCCATAGGAACCGTATCGAAAATATACTAGAGCATAACTTATTTGCAAGAGGATCACCATGTATCACGGGGGAAGTTTAAGGTCTAAGGCTTTTTGAAGCCAAAGACTCCCGATTAAGACAAATTTAAACAAAAATATTCTGGCCTGATGTCTGATTCGGTATCCCCCTGATTACCAGGATAGCTCTTAATTGAACACAATCACTTAATAAAAAAATATATAGATTAATTGTTTTATTCCACTTTTAAATTTATTATTAAAGGAATCAGATGCAAAGATTTGTTATTTACCAACAAACGATTTATTTACAAATATACAAACACAAAATAATTAATAACAAATAGAAAAGATTGTTTAAGATAGCACAACAAAAGCAATTGAACAAAACTAAGTGAAACAAAATATAAACAAAGTAATGGCACATAAAAACAACTTACAGATTTTACTTACTTACGGCAACTCGGTGATAACTCGATGATGACGGTTTGAGAATCGTTCTTCTACTACTTTCGAGTTATCAACCCTTGCCTTATATATGGTTGCCTTAAAAATCGCACCCCCCCTTCGATTTCCTGGCCGAACTAATCATTTTACGCCCGTCCGCTCTTGGGGACACTTCGAGGAACCCGAATTAATAAGTTGAGTAAATTTTACAAATAAAAATTAATACAGGGTTCAGGGGATGCATGATTAAAATATATCACATACTTTAAGATGCCGCAATATACACTTATATACAATATATATATATATATATATATATATATATATAATATATATATATATATATATATATATATATATATATATATATATATATATATATATGTAGATATTAGTATAGCGAATAAAAATAATATATGCGAAGAAAAATGTAAAGCAACCAGTTTATACTGCTGAAACATTACAATGTTAGTTTTTCCCATGGAAAAATCTAACCGTTGAAAACCTAATTTCCCATCATTGCAGCCAGCCAAATAAAAAAAATATCAATATATACATGTCTTAACTAATTATTGATGAGTGATTTATATCACATTAAAGGTCTTTCTCTCAGCTATTTAGTTGTGCCTTCAGTACATTGATTTGATTCGCGGTTTTTCTATAAACCGCGAAAAATACTGGGGATTTCCCCAACCTATTGTTGGGCGAACATTCCTTGTGCGTCCTTGTTTAATTGTTGTGACGTCATCCACTTTTTGGAATATCCGCGCCAAATGTTGGTACGGCCTTTGGGGCCAGGTGTTCGGCTGCAAGTTTACGGATTGACCGTTTTAAGCCGCTTACCGTGTTAATTGTCTTAGGTAGCTGAGAGAAAGGTCTAGTTGAGGATTATCTAAAATTCTTTGAAAACTGGCTGGAATGATGGGCGTTCTTATTTATGGCCGATTGTAAATTATTATTCACGTGTACACGGATTATACTAGTTGCAAAAAAATAAAAATTGAATTATGCTATAAAAATAATTCACTGTTATTTTCGTTTGAATAAAACGACGATAACACATGTTCACTCCTCGTCAAATTTGTCGATATGTGCATATCCAGAAATTTGGTTGTCTCAACTTGGTTATCTGATTTTCTTAAACAAAATATTTTGTTTTATCACTATTTAATCTAAATTGATTTTTGTCAAATCATTTAGTAGCGCTTAATTGTATCTCTAACATTATTAAGTAGTTCCTGATTCTTCGACTTATTGTAGTATATACTATTGTAGCATCATCTGTATACTCAACAGTATTAGGAAGATCGTTAATATAAACTAAAATTAATAAAGGTCCGAGAATCAATCATTGGGACACCACTCTAACAATGGGACCCGAGAGTTATTAAACTATTAGTAGACATCTGTCTGGACGCAGGTTGTAAAAATATAATTTCCTTAGAATAGTTTGAAAAAACGAATAAAACGCTTTTAAGAGATCTAAAAATGAAGCATTAGAGAGACTTCTTTGTTCAAAGCAATCGACCGTCATTTCGACAAATTTATTTATGGCTTCCGTAATTGATCTTCCTGTGTAAAACCAGTATTGTTCATTGCAAAATATATCGAAATTTTCAAAGTATTCACTTAATTAAAACTACAAAACTTTTCGAGGACTCTACCAAACAATAGCAATAGATTAACTAATCGATAGTTGTTAGCATTCACCATACTTGTGGAGATGTTTCACTATTCCTCTTTTAAGTGCACCTGGAAAAATTTGATGCATCGGTTTATTAGTTCTATAAGATGCTCAATGATCGCTATTAGAACACACTGAAGTATGTCATACCGTAGCCCATAAATATCTTTACTCTTACTTGATTTTAAACTGTAGATAATATTACAGTTGACACTTCCTCCAACTAGTCAAACGTATTTTAAGTTATACGTTTAACTAGTTGGGGGATTGTCACACATTAAAATTATTAGATCAACGTCCGATTTTCGTGTGGAATTTACAATTATAGTTGACGCGGCTGAAAAATGCTAATTGAACTCATACCATATGATTTATTTAGAGTCTTCGAAGCTCTGTCCAAATTTTCCCAAATTGCTTTGGGTTTAAAATTTCCATTTTTGATATAAGCTTTATTTATTTTTATTAGACTCAATTCAATTACGCGCTTATAGCCTAGTCGGTTCTAGATCGAAATCTTATGTTTGGTTCTAAGCTTTAAGTCATTAATTGAAGGATATTTTGCATATTATGTAAATGAGAATTATACCATTTTAGTCTTATATTTTCTGTTTAGTAGTCATTTTCTTTCTGGGAAAAGCTGTATTCTGGTTTTTAATGAATGTAGAAATAAACGTATCAAAACATTAATTTATATCAGCAATCTTATTTAATAATTTGAAAAGTTCCAATTTACCAGATTCCGTAATAAGTTAAATTAATTTTGTGGTTGGGTTACTTAAAGGCTTTGTGTCAACAGCAACTGAGAATAAAATGCCTCTGTGATCAGACAAACCGGTCTTCAGGGGTTGCGTCAAAGAATTATTATTAAAATTGGTACTTAAGTCATCAATACAGTCATTGCCGTTAATTCAAACATTGAAGTCAGCCCTTACATACACCGCCGTATTAAAAACATTAATACTATCCATCACCCTTGCTAAAATAAATAGAAATTTGTTTAAATCACCATCAAGTGATCTAACAAGGCAGCAAGTAAAATGTTATCTTTAATAGCAATTGCAACAATTTCACAATATTTTTCTGCGATTAGATAATATAGAGTCAAATACTCGGTACTATCAAGGATGATCAATAAGCCCCTATGCCGAAATATTACTGAGTATTTCTCACGCACTAATCAATGTTCGTATAAACAAAGAACAGATATTTTATACTGATTATCATTTAATATTTTATCGATTTCATTCAGTTTAAGGTGAGGGCTCTGTTTATTAATATGTAAATCAACTAACTCGAAAACATTTCCTGCCCCTCTGGTTAAATCATGTTTTTTGGTGATGACGAAATTATAGATTTACGAGAATCCCGATAATCAGACATCTCTAAATTAACCATAACTCGAGTTAACGTCGAATATTTATTCCTATAGCTGATATATTCATTGTTAGCATATTATTTTATAAAATATAATTCTTAAAAAGATGCTTTACAACTTCATTAAACAAAAACGTTAACTTTGTTAATATTCCCATTTAATTTTAAGTGACTTGAGTTCCATTACCTGTTACTTAAAGTTTGAGAATGATCAGATAATGATAGAAACTCGAGTTACTTAAAATAAAGTAAGATATCAACGCCCCAACGATTATTTAACTATTAATCGAAGATTAAAAATTGACTCTTTTGAAAAATTCGATTATGAATTTCAAATTTCTAGTTTATTTTTTATTAATTAATTGTTTCTTTAATTACAAACCTATTAATTCGACTATTTTGTGTAAATGAGCTACAACGTATCAGCCAGATTATATTCTATTTTGGAACACACTATCCCCATTCAAGCAGCCATTACGAATTTGCCACAACATCAACGTGCTTACGTAATGTTTAAATCTAATTGAATCCAATACACTCGTCTCACGTCAATACGTCCCTTGCAACTAGATAATGTTTTCGACGTATTCCCCCTCACCCCCTATTTAAATTACGTGTATGGATCCACCTCGCCATTCAAATCTTAACAAACGGATAATTGTAGACGTTAATAAGCACCGACTCTATAGCACGCTCACTCACGATTCAATACACCGTAAAAATCCAATCGAAAACCCAATTAACGGAGATTACGTTCCCAACAAGATTTTCACGTTCGCCAACTGTATATACATACTAAAGCGCTCTGCTAATTGTACTAATTGCGTAACGTTGCTGCTTGTTACTGTTTGCCACGGAAGGGAAACACAATGAGGGTGCGGTGAGGAGGGGTATGGAGGGGGGATGTATTTTAAGTTTTATTACATTTTTTTTCGTCGAAGGCCGCAAAGTTTCTCTGCACACATGTGCTTCCCGCTTGATAAATTTATACAATAAAATATTATCGGGGCTTATTTCATCCACGAAAAAGTATAGAAATTGTTTCGCCAAGAACAAGTTTCTTGACTGCGCCCGGGATGTTTTTATTAGGGCTTTAACGTCGTCTATTGCCTTTGATGGAAAAAATATGAACTCATCCGAGTTTAAGCTCAGAACGGTTAAAATGTATTGTGTTTGAAAATTCTATATACTTTTTTCACTAAACAAATTGAAATTGTAGTGCAAGCGCATATTGTGATATTATTGATCTGAAATGCATACTCCCAGTTGAAAGAAAAATATTTTTTAATTAAAGCAAAATCAATTATTATTTAATAACAATAGTAATTTATGTTATAAGAAAAACAAGAAAAGTAGGTATATATTAAAATAACATATTGTATAAAAATAATTATTAATATATAGAAACTATATTTCTTACATAAGTAAACATTTTAGTTTTATTCGTATTGTATTAAATGAATGGTTTTATTAATCCATATACTTTCCATACCTGATGTGATTTTAGAAACCATACATCTAGTCATGAATACAGTCTCTTAGTTAACATGCAAGTAACCAATTACATCAGCGTAAAATTATTACATAAACGCTACGCGTCAAGAACAGCTATGTTTAACATGCATCAAAACATTAGATAAAGGTAAATTGCACTTATCAACATCTATGGTGAGTAATGTAATCGACAAATCAATCATTGTTAGAGGTGTAACAGTTGATTCTAAGATAATAATAATAATATTTTTACCTGCATCATCCTAAGTAAAACAATTAGTATCTTTGGAATTGTATTAGGAAAATCTTTCTACGAGCATATTAAAATTATCAAAGAAATTACTTTTAAAAATTAATAAGTACAATATTTAAGGCATATTATTTCGAGTTAAATTGTTGGCTGCTTAGAAAAATGAATCTTGTTTTGATCACTGTGCTATTTATAACACGCAAATCAATTTAGTATCATTCAATATCTGTCGAGGTATTAGCCAGAAAAGAAGTTGTTTCAATAAGTGATTTATTTTGTTGTCTTATTAAGACTCATTGCTGTAGATTTACGAAATGTTTTCGTATTTTTCTAATTATCAGTTCTACAACGCAAAGGACTTTAATACATTTTTATTAGAAAAATAAATAATTGTATTTCATTATAATTAATTTGATTAGTTATATGTATATTTTTTCTTCTGTAAATAAAGATTTTTATTTTAATCACACTTAAATAATTTTTATTATTACAAAAACAAAATATTTTGAATTTATTACTATAATTTATATATGTATAGTAAATATATTAATAAATAAATACTTTAAGCCATTGTTGCAACTTTCAACGGCGATTTAAGAGAGTCCGAAGCTCCGGCTTAAAGAATGTTCGAGGATCACTGGGGTTATCCGTTAAAAAGGGGCCGATAGTATGCCTACGGCTAAAGGTCTCGAGTACTTTGCACAAAATGGCCCGCCATTAGGATCTCGCTATCGACAAGAGATACAAATTTAGATAAACTGCGCATTGTTACTCCCGAACAGACGACCGTTTCTCATTCTAATGGCCATTTTGCATTACATTATCGTTAATACATAATGGATGATTATTGATAAAATATGTTTATAGTTTATATTTATTGCACGTTGAGAGTCTAACAGAATGAAATATTTTTATAAAATATTTACCCACGTTATGGATTAAATTATTCAACAAAGAAATTTATAAACTTATACATATTGTATAGTACAATCTTTGTTAATTCTTAGGAGAGTAAACTTAGGGGAAGGGTATATGATTATTCAGAATTGGATGGTGTAGGCGGTAGATGCCGTTACGTAAACTGATATAGATGATGAAGTTTGCTACAAGTAAATCTAGTAGTAACCTAGCTACTCTATTGGTCTCTAAGTGAATAAGCAAAGATCTAAGCCGTATTCCAAAGATGGATGTCTTAAATGTTTTAGTGTTAGAGAAAAACAAACAACAAGTGCTGCGTTTATTAGTCAGTCTGGTAATAACCCCAAATCCCTATAGACCCTTACAAAATCATGTCAGTCTAAAAACCATCCTGAAATCAATTCCAATATAGACGCTGTTTCATCAATTTGCACTCCATTAATGCTGCGTATCAACTGTTGCAACTGTTTCCGCAACGGGAAACGATCCAATACATTTGATGCATAAAATTAATATACAATCTAATGTTTATTTTAAATTCATTGAGGTTAGTCCTACCAGAGTACCAGTTATAGTCAATTGCTTGAAAAACAGTAAATATCAAGATATATATGGAATGAGTAGTGGCATCCTTAAAGACATAATTAATGTTATATCTCCTCATTTTAAGCTGTTATGTATCGCCTCCAAATAAACCTACATTTATTACATCAATTAGAAAGGAGGTAGTTGACATCTCCCTAGCTGATAACTACATAAGCCAGTTCATAAAAAACTGGCACGTCTCAGATCTAGTTTCACTATCAGTATATCATCAGTTTGACATCGATAGTGGTAGAAACCAGATCAATAGCTTCAGAAATCCCAAACATATCGACTGGGAGGCCTACCAACAGCGACTTACATCGGAATTTGCGGGATCACTGAATCCTATCGAAACAGTCGAACAGCTAGAAGTAGCATCGACTATGGAACAATGAACTCGCTAGTCTAAAGGTTACAACAAGTTGTACTTTCAATAGAGCCGAAGTATCCGCACAGTGGAAGTACTATAGAAAAGTCATCATAAAGTACAATATAGCGATTAGAAAATCCAAGAGAAAAACTTGGAGGACTTTCTGAGAGGCGATAGATGATTTACCTTCCCCACAGCGCCTTCAAGAAGTCATTAGACATTTTTAATAAAACACTGGAACCTTAGAAGAAAGTCTAAGAGTACTCTTGGAAGACCACTTTCCAGGATCTCACGAAATTAACAGTAAAGATCCACCTGCCTTAGGCTTTGAGGTAGACGAATGCCCTACCAGAGAAAGACAGAAACTGTTAAAAAGAATATTTACTCCAAACATAATAACATCAGCGAGCAATGGCTTTAAGCCGTTCAAATCCCCTGGTGCAGATGGTACCTTTACGGCTCTTCTACAAAAGGGAGGGGCGGATTTACTACCGCGTCTCACTCAAATATTCAGAGCTAGCTACTCTCTTGGGTATATCCCGAAGAAATGGAGGGAAGTTGTAGAGGTGTATATACCAAAAGCTGGCAAACGCCAAACTGACGAGCTCAACCTGATATCGCCCCATAAGCCTTACCTCCTTTCTCCTAAAATTGATGGAGAAAATCATTGACAGAAATATTAGGGGAATAGTGCTCTAGTGCTTTCCCCTTCACAAACACCAGTTTGACTATCAAGCAGACAAATCAACTATAAATGCCCTTCACACACTAACCGGTGTAATGAAGAAGAGCATCGACAACAAAGAAGTGGCTCTATGTGCATTTTTGGACATCAAAGGTGCATTTGACAACACCTTCTACGAATTCATAGATACACACACTAATACAAGAGGAATTGGTACCTCCACATCCACATGGACCCAAGCTATGCTCACAGGTCGCAGGACCACACTCTCAATTGGTGTCGATAACTGTGTTCGCAGTAAAGGGGTGCCCACAAGGCGGGATCCTATTGCCTCCGCTGTGGTCACTAGTTGTCAATGAACTAGTGTCAGTTTTATCAAATGACGGCTTTGACATATAAGGCTATGCTGATGACATGATCTTCATAGTAAGGGGAAAGGATGATCAACGGTGTCTAACCGCATGCAGACAGCCCTACGAAAAATAAGTACATAGTGCCTACAGAAGGGGCTCACCACAAACCCCATCAAGACGGTAATTGTTTTATTTACAAGGCCAAGTAAGTTAAGTCTTCAGGGACCAACAATGCATGGGACACTCATTGGATTTTCTAACACAATTAAATATATCGGCCTCATTTTTGATCAGAGGCTAAACTGGAAAACCCATGTTGACAACACTACCGCCAAAGCAGTAAGGGTAATATGGTGCTATCCCAGACTATTTGGCAGAAGATGGGGTTTACACCCCAAGATGATATATTGCCTTTTCATAACGGTGATAAGACCAATAATGATTTCGTGGTTTAGTGGACAAAGACAACGGAGATAACACCTCAAACAAAGCTCACCAAGGTTCAACGGCTGGAATGTCTGGGTATTACAGGGGCCATGAGCACGTGCCCTACTGGAGCAAAGGAGGTCATGCTAAACCTCACACCTCTGCAGATGCACGTGAAAAGGGAAGTTGCATTAGACGCCTTAAGAATAATCCAGGCAAATACTTCAAAATATGGACACTTTAATGGGCACCTTAATATCCCCAACACTGTGTGCTACGATTGGTCATTCATGACGCCATGACGTTGAAGCAAAATTCAGGCAGTTATAATATTCCTCAATAGTTTGGCTCACTGACGAATCTAAAACAGATAATGGAATCGGAATAGGCATCCCTGGCCCTCGTGGGCTTTGGAACCATCCCCATCAATATTTCAGGCAGAAATCGAGGCCTTGAACACATGCACTCACTTATGTTTAGAAAGGGGCTACAACTAAAGGAGGATATGCGTATGCCCAGTCAGACTGCATTATAGGCAATAAAATCACCTATGTGCAAGTCTAAATCCGCCAAAGAGGGCTCCAGGGAAAATACTGCTAAAAGTGCCCAAATGAGGAGAACGCTTGGCTTGCGGCAGAAAAGGCCTTCTCTGCCGTAAGGTCCGGACAGTTTCTCAGATTAAGCAAGGGCAACCTAAAGACCTGCTAACCGAACACTACCCTCTGAAATAAATAAAGCCTTATGAACTGGTTTACATTAACCCTCAAACTATCGTAGACTAGGTAAAAAGTCTAAACATTGAGAGACTCAAGTAGGTTAGGGATAATTAAAAATTATTTATTAGGTCGAGGTAATTTCGAAAGACTCAGAGGTCATACGACCCACCGAACCCATAATATAACATAATATAGAGACGATACTCTGGAATTTTCCCGGATTGTCTCAAACGAGCCCGACCAGTATTCAAGAAAGAAAAATTATAGGCAATATATCTTCTTCTTTTATATCAAAGGTGCTAGAAAGGTTATGATACGAACAACTCGTTGATTTCATATTCAAGACCAATACACTTTCTAATAACCAGTATAGTTTTTCCCAGGGACAGTCAACGGCAAGTGCAGTAATTTCCTTTACCGTAGAGATTTATAAAAGATTCGAAGATTGCATTACCTCTATGTCTTCTTTGATTAATCTACTAGTACATTTGATTGTCTCTTCCATTGGCTTCTCTTGCGAAAGCTACTGGGTGGTTTACAGCGAACAAACTATATGTTAAACCAAGTATTAAAAGATAATATTTTCCTTGAAACCATACATCCAAATGGGTTTACATATACACAGTAAATTAACCTGGCATAAACACAAAACAGAACTCTCCCCCAAACTCTGTAGGAACATATTTCTACTTAGGCAACTCATTGGTTTCTAGTCGCAGCCTTAAAATCCGCGTATTATGCAACAATTCATAGCGGAATTGCCTATGGAATCTTAATTTGGGATCACTCGAGTATTGTTACCGAGACTCTTTGGCCTTCAGAAGCAAGCTATAAAAGTAATAAGCTCTGTAGGTTATCAAATATATATATATATATATATATATATCACATCGATGATACTGTATTCGTAAAATATTCAAATAGAAATGCGGTACAATTTATCATGGATTATAAGAACTTAATTAGCTATTTAAAACCTAATGGCGCAGTTCAGTCTTAGCTATAGAGCCGCGACTGTCTTTCAACTTAACCAATGTAAAGGTTTACATTAAGTTTAGTCAAAAATATAGTAGAAAATTGCGTATTTATAAAATTTTACAATAATAAGTAATGCTATTTAGTAAATATTGAGTTCAAAAGTAGGAATCATTTGTATACACTTATATTAGGCCAATACAAATTCAAATTCAAATGCTTCTGAGGTATTTGACAAAATGTTTTCGAAAAGATAAACACATTTCGCTTTACATTGTGGTACCTTGTTATACACTTTAACAATTTATATTGAACATGATCTTTCTACAAAAGCTGATTTGTGTTGTGGTGGAGTTAATAAACTTCTAAAGCGAACATTAAGTGAGTGAACACCAGAGCGAGCCCTCATTTTATGGTATAGATAAAGCAGAGTTTTGCATTGAATTAACTTGTGGCAGAGTGTGGCAAAATGAAGTAGACGGCGACCACTTATCTTAAGCCAGCCTATCTAATGTAACTTATGAATGCTGACATTATCTAATACAAAAGATTAATCTTTTGCAGGAATTTTGTAAGAGCTAAATTTTATTACTAGTTTTTTATTTATACAAAAGTGATATACTATATTGCAGTAGTTTAAGTGGGACAAGACCAAAGATTCACATAATATAGTTTTAACCTCTAAACAATGCCGATTTAAGTATATTGATCTAAGATTTTTGTATCCTTTATTCATACAACAAGATATATTCTTAAAAAATCTTAAGCTTTACACAGTATTTTATTCCAATAAAATTGATGTTGTCCAAAATTATTGAAAGAAGAGGTACTACTCTCTTCAGGGCCTTTTTTGGTCCAAATAAAGTAGCTTCAGTTTTAGAATTATTAATCACTGTAGTGGCATCCTTATCAGCAAATGTATATAACAATGGGATATCGTCTGCAAAAAGGTGGTTGTTATTTTATTTAAGACTTGAAATAATTTGTGACATATATATTGAAAATAATATAAGTCCCAAGATATCGAATTAACAAGGCAGATACATGATGAAACTCCATAACACATTGAAATAAAACAACACAGTTGGGAGGGTTTCACATTTATTCATCTGTCTGGTGAAGCCAATGTGTGACGAAACATGTTGCAGTATTGAACAATAAATGTAAAACCCTGTGTGTTTTATTTCAATATAGGTCCCAAGATGGAGCCTTGTGCTACACCTAAATTAGTTACGAGTTAAAGTGAAAAAAAAATTTCAGTCTTACAGTTTGCGATCTATTGGTTCGGTAATGTTTAAAGAAAGTAATGGATAATAGATCAAAATCAATATAGGACCAAATAGCAAGCAGTGTACTATGATTTAGAGTATTAAAAGCTTTAGAAAAGACTAATAGTATAAGTAACGTAAGGAAGCCTTGGTCCTGGAAGATAATTATACTATCTGTGATGTCGGTTAAAGCTGTAGAACAACTACAGTTTTTTTTCGAAAACCAGACTGTGTGGCAGGTAGTATAGAGTTACAAGTACAGGTAATCATTAATTTGAGGTTTAATAACTTTTTCTAAAATTTTAGTTATACAATACATAATAGACTAATTGGCTGTAGGTCTTCCAGATCGGCAACTAAGGTTTTCTTTTGTATGTGAATAATTTGCGATGTTTTCTAAGCCGATCGAAAATATTCATTTGAAAGACTATTATTAGTAAGAGTTACGTAAGGTGAATAGACATAGTTTAAGTATTTTAGCACTGATGCTATCGCTGCCTAGTGAGCTTTCTGATAAATTATTTATTATAGTATTAATTTCCGATTCACTTACTTCAGTAAAGGAAACTTTAGATTTGTGGGGATTAAGTAAATGTGAGATATAGACTTGGTTTAATTCAGAACAGTCTGTACAAGCGAAAGGAATGCAGTTTACAAAATAATTATCGATCATATTTATATCTAAAACGGTTGAGTTTTCAACTTCAGAGTTAATCTCACGGCTAATCTTAAGATTTTTTAACTGCTTCCATAGCACTTTAGAATTAATTCCTCTCAAACTGTACTTAAAATATGCTTTCTTTGCCTTATTAATACTAGGATTTGTAATACTTCTAATGATTTGGATCTCGTGTTAATTTGAATCTATTGAGGGCATTATTTCGGAGGTCTATTATTTTTTTTAAATATCTTCCAGCCATGGAGAATAATTTGTTATAAATATTTTTTAATATTGTACTACAACAATGTTTCACCACCCAGTGGCTTCATCAGGTAGATGAAAATATATATTCTTTCATCTACCTGATGAAGCCACTGTGTGGTGAAACATTGTTGAAGTACAATATTAAAAACATTCAGAAACCCTATACTGTGTCAGTATTTCTTTAAGTGTTATTATGGAGTTTCGACAAGTAACAGCCGCATCAATCCAATAAGTAAATGTTTTTGTTTTTAAATATGCATGGAGGTCAAATAAATCCAAAAGTGTTGCCGAGAAATAATAAACTTTATTAGTAATATTAGTTAAAGAGTAAATAAAGTCTAAGTTACAATGAGGGAGGTCATTGTTGAGATCATTTATATTAATTTCTCTAAACGGTCTGTAAGCGAGTGTTACTGCTATAATTTTAGGTTTCATTATTTGGATGTCACATGAGATCATATTGTGGTACGAGTAATTGTGTAAACTATCGCTAGTAACATTAAAAAATTGCGGAGAATTAAATTCTCATTTAACCCACGGTGAAACATTTTTATATAATTAGAGGTTAATTAAACTCTTAGTGTTGTTTCACAATTTTTATATATTTCTCCAACTACTTTCGTACATATCTCATTAAGAATGATAAACGGTCGAAACTAGTCGAAGAAATATATAAAAATTGTGAAGCAACGCAAGTAAGAGTTTAATTAACCTCTAATTATTAAAACTTTGGTTACTATTAGTAATAATTAAATCAATGAGTCTAAATATAGTATTAGTTGATCTAGTAGGATAGTTAATAATTTGTTTTAGTGATAAAGTAGATAGTAAGAAATCAAATAGACGCAAAAAACAAACATATTTTTGACATCAACTTTGGCAATGACTTTTAGAGAGAATTTAAATAATACCTTCCCCAAATGAGTGATTAAATTAGGATGTCTCAATACTCAACATTTTGGAAAACTTATTGCTCAAGGACAGGACAAGGTATCTAGACAAATGCTCCTTATTAAATCCACAAATATATTTAATTTTGTTAACTATTACTACGAACAGTAATATTTTCAATATGAGTGAAACAAGGCATAATTATATGTATTTCCAAACCTAGTTCTAACTCAGTATATACAGCCAGTTATTGCCCTATTGCCCTTTGGCAATTGGAAAACTATTCGAGTCCCTCTTGAAACAAAAGCTTTTAATAAATGCCGTTTCTTATATTTCTGATTACCAATTTGCCTTACTTTTCCACAGATATCTAACCCTTTCTATTCTACCATGAAATTGTTAACCAACTCACCTCAACCATTCACATTCTTCAATATACAGAAGACATTTGACTCGGCGTGGTATCAAGATATTCCTTCCCACTGCATAAATATTATTGATAAATTCTTCTTCAACAGATCCCGTACCGATCCGAGTCTAACAATTATGACTTTATCACCTCTTCTCTATAATCGGAACTATTCAGACATTTACAATTTAAATCCTAAATGGTTCGCAAGGTGACGCATTAAAATCAATTCTTACAAATCACAGCTGCTTACTTCCTACTACAAGCCTAGATATTCATCAGTAACCAATAATTTATTTATATCTCTATCCCAGTATATCAAATACTTAGGCATTTAGTTTGATTAATATATTTATTCAAACAGTATTACAAAAAGATAAAAAAACAAAATTATATTAGAGCATTAACGTACAAATATAAGAGAGTTTTAATTAAACCTGCTGCAATAATTTATAAAACTATGAATTATAGCTGTAATCTTTTTTCCCAATCTAGTCCGAAACAACATAAAATACTATTCAGCACTCCTGTGATCGCCTATCTAATTAAAAATGTCACTGAAAATGCGGGATTATTACCCATTATATATATATCCGCAGATTAAATAATTCTTCATCGCTTATTAAACATTCAAATTTTAATATTAAATTTAACACACAGGCATTCCGAAATTTTCCACGAGGAATATTCATGTGACAGCATCATCGTGCATTCTTTCACAAACATCCACTATTTAGTATTCTGTTATATTGTACGTGATCCGTGTACCTCCGATGTAACGAAATTATTAATTTAAATGTTGTAATGAAAATTCTACGTCTATGCTCGTTTTAAACTAACCATCCACCCACGCTAACTTAGTAATTCGCCGGACGTATTTGCATCACTTTTGAAATGTTAAATATCGCGCATCGCTTTTAATACAATTTTAGGAAACGTGTATCCCTAATAAGTTTTTTGTATGAATGAGGATAGTGTAGCACATGAAAATATCAAAATGCAGTGTCAAATTAAATGTTTACTATATATCAGCGAAGAATGTTTACATGACAAATAAATATTTCCGAAAATTCAAGTTCTATAATTGGAAACAGAGCGTGTGTGCGCAATTTCAGTTTTAGTATTATTTTTATTCCCTTTGAGCCTATTAATTGCGATTCATGGAATGTTACTAATAAATTTATTCGCGTTTACACATATAATTTAAATATGTGGAAATTTAATGATTGTTCGTAGGATTTAATTTATTATTATTATTATTATGAAAATAAGATAACTGAAGTGGTTAAATTAAATTTATGCAGGATTATTATTAAACCTAGGGCAACAATTCAAAGGGTTATTTCCTGGAATATTTTGCCCTTTGATTTAGAAAACCCGCTATGTTTCGAAGATATGGGGCTAACAAAAAACAAAATTTTCGACAATAACAATATTTTATTATCCGAAATTACATGTGAAGTTCCTTAATCTACAAGAACGGTTCAAAATAACTATCTCCAGCTAGGATGTAATAATTCAATCTTCTCATCATTGAATGTCGAATTAGTTCAAAAACACCAAGGTCGATTTTTATTATATTACATCCAGCAATTATCCGATTTCGCAATTCTTTTACATTTTCCACTGGAGTAGTATAATCGAATGCGTTAGATAGTCCCATATAAAATAATCTAGAAACATTAGGTCCGAGTATCAAGCAGACCATGAATAAGTTCTACCTCGACCAATCCAGCGATATCTGTATGTAACTGTTAAAAACTTGCGAGAAGGCACACTAAAATTAACTGGTGCATGAACCACTTTGTATTTCTTATTGCATATGTTAAATCCTCTAAAAACTGAGGTATCGTTTTTTTCTAAAAAGTTGCGATACACCTCACTAGTAATTTTTTCAGGTAAAAATACCTATCCATTTACAAGTCCTCCACAATTGCTATTTGTTTAATAACACCCTTTCAAGACTATAAGTTTTAACGTTAATTTTTGATTGTAAAAAATAGAATTCTTAATTTATTTAATAATTCCCAGCTAGGTATATGAAATATATTTTATAGATTTTATTAAAATAGAGCTTAAATTTTTTTTACTTACAACTACGAGGTTCCACATCTTGGCTGCCTCTGCGACGGTGGTGCAGACGGTGCTGCATCCTGCTAGCAACATCAGCTTCTGTGGTTGATTGTATAACAAGTTGTACATGACGCTGGCACCCAATCCAGGCTCGCACTGCAATTACAAAGGCTCTCATTAATAAATCGGTTATAAAATTAGACGCGCGATTACTTCTACTTCACGCCAATATAATTGCATTATCACACGTTCTTAGCAAACCCCTCGCTTCCATACTATTAAATTATGTTTCAATACGAATGTAATGAAAGACTAATTTTAGACGGAATCATGCTTTGATGTGTTTAAGCAATTGTTTGATTAAATAATAGTATTAGTTAATAAAAAGTAAAAGCTTCATCGTTTCACTTATACATATTTATTGGTAAATTAGACTACAACCACATACGTTTCAACATAGCTATAATATAAAATTAAGGTATTCTAAAATTTTTATTATTAAGTTATTAATTTAAAAAATAATAATATTTTGTAGTTAATACTAAGTATATTTATTTTTTAAGTTTATATTGGAATTAGTTCAAGTTTTAGTTTAAATCAAACGAAAAACTTTAAATGATAACTAAAATACATTGCAGGAATAATACTTTTTGAAACTCTTTTATAGCCACTATCGTAATATGGACTGTAATATGAATGTTGGAGATTGTATTTCAAAATTGTTTGTTCCTAGCACTGATAAGAATATAAAATTTTATATGTTTCTCCAACTACGATAAAAACTGCAAAAGTAATTTAGTTTGTTTGTGACATAACTAAGAGAAACATTCACCTTTAATTATTTATTTTAGACATATTATTATGTGTTGAATATATGTTATATCTTACAATTCACGTACTTTTTGAAAAATAAAAATACGGGGAAATTAACAGTTGGTCTAATTAAACGAACTCTGACAAATAAAGCAAGCAAATATTCTTCAATTACTGAAAAGCACTACATCAAGAAACAGTTGAAAAATTGTAAAAAAAGAAGCAGAATGTATAAAGTGGTCATCACTTATCCTTAGTTTAACAAATAATAAATTTTTTACTAATTACAAATATGTATATCATATCAAAAACAAAAAATATAATTTCTAAAGATTCTCATTTCCTAAACCCATATTTTGATTCAATTATTGTTCACTGCTAACAACAGCAACATAGCGGTTTCGATCTTTTTCATAGATATCCGCAAAGCAATACGTATAATATTATTAAGGTATCATCTATTGCCTGACCGTTGTACTATAATTCCCTATTTGGGACATCGTAAAGCAACGCTCAGACAATAGAGAGCACCCTTATGGTATTATCTTAAATTATTCTCACGTTATATTTTCTTTCTTTAATAATTAAAGAATTTTTTTCTTTAGAACATAATTGTTCTGAAGAAAAAAAAAGTATTCTTAAGATAGTTTTTCTGACATCTGTTCATTATTAGATGTTATGAAAGGCAATAGAAGAGTTGAAATATAAAATATAAGTATAGTTAAGCAGGTTGTTTTATTTATCTCTGTGAAATATAACATATTTGTATATTAAATTTTTAACTGTGGTAATGTCCAAGTATTTAACAGTAGGTAAATTCGATATAATAGCATAGAAAACTAAGACCTTGAGAGGTGAGTTATTATTATTTATCATCGGAATTCGGATTTGTGATTTAATGAGCTATTGTGCAAAGCATTGATGAAAATCGTTTATTAGCTCCAGTAGAAATTACAAGGATTTAGGTATTATTTAGCTTTGGGTAACTAAGGCGGAACAATTGACAAACTCTAACAGATAATTAAAAAGATCAAAATAATGAGTGCAAGAATTATAAATATCGGAGTTGAGAGCACAGGCAAGAGAAGGTACTTGGGGAATTTATAATCTGGAGTAGTAGAAGAAGAAGAATTGTTGATTCTCCTGATTTTAACTTTAAGGAATTTGGAGATAAATTAAAATTATTTACTGTTTAAAAAGTGCCACAACAAGAAAATAACCTAGAAATGAGCAGGTTCAGCATTTGAAACTATAACAGTAAGAGGAAGACAGGTAAATTATTGAAGGAATAAGGTTAAAACCAAGTTTTATTATTTAGTATAATTGATAAGGAAAACGTTAAAGTAAAGAGTCGAATTCATCCTCATCTGAAATAAAAACTCGTCACATAAACGTATCTATATCACTGAGCTTTACCAACCAACTTAGTATTGAGATGGTGACCGAAAGGCACTAACATCGACAACAGAGCAAGAACAGAATGTTACAATAACATTTATTAAATATCAAAAAAAAAAATATATATATATATAACCAGGTCTACTAAAATAAAGTCTTGATGTGCGTGAAATACTGTGGTGCTCACTCCTCGATTATCCATCTGTAACCCTAAGATCACCTAATAAATTTCCAATATGGAGGTCCAATATTAATATAAAATTATCCCTAGTGAGATACTCTATGGACAGTCAGGGGTACAGGACGTGGGCACCCAGACGGGGAAACTGAACCTTCTAGAGAGGGTGGATACGTTTGACAAGTGAGAAGCCGTCAGGGGCAGGACGTAGCTGAAGGGGATGTACTCCAACACTGGGGTGTGGGGGGTAACCCACCACAGACTCATGGCAACGTGGCCAAGGAGGCACTGGTGCACAATGTTGACCCTAAGATGAAGAGAGGCATCCAGAGGTTGTACAGAGAGATATTGCCGGAGCTAGAAGCTAGAGGACTTGCTAGGCGAGGAGGCAACCTGGAGGACCGTTAGAGGAGTGGGCCATATGAAGGAAGTACGTGTGGCTTACGAGCGGAATATCTGGGAGAAACTGAGGGCCCTGAAGGCGACGCTCAAGGAGGATTGCGAACTCGCTCTGCATGTCTTACCCCAAATGAGTCCCCTTATCCTCAGGAAACTGGTCGAGGATCTCTTTCATAAGTGGACGGCGAGAATCAAGATTTTTAGCCGTACCACTAGAGCACTCCACTCGACCAGCAGCTACGCGCAGACCGCGAGAGACACAGATAGGCAGGACGGAGCCGTGGGCGAGAAGGAGGCTAAGTCTGGGGAATCCCGGCCTAGAGGTGGTAGCTATAAGGGGCTAAAATAGATGAACAGAACGCACAAAGGGGTCACAATTAGAGTATAAGCTTTACAAACTACTTGCAAACTCTAAAGACGATCCAGGAGAAAATTAACCTGGTCGTCACAGGGTCCAAGGTTAGCAAGATCTCCCAAAATAGAGATGAGGACGTCCTCATCCAGCTGGAGAAGGGGCAGCTGGAGAGGGACCGCTGTTCGCAGCCGTCAAGGTGGCAGTCGGTGAGGATGCAGCTGTTCTACTTCGGAATCAGGCCGCGATCGTCCCGTATGATGGAGGAAATCGTGGCGGCGCTGGTCACGGACCCCGAACAGAATGAGTGCGTAGAGGTTAGGGCGTTTAGACCGACGTACAACGGCTCCCAGGTGGCCACGGTAATGGTTTCACCAGGTAACGCAGAGCGCCTAATCAAGCTAGTAAAAGTAAGGGTTAATTGGGGTATGACCACTGTGGCTCTAACTCTTGAGCGAGAGTGGAGAGCCACAGATGCTTTCGTTGCTGGGAGTCAGGACACATGGCACGGCAGTGCAAGGGGTCGGATAAATCCTCGCTCTGCCACAGATGCGGGGTGGCTGGGCACCTGACAGGAGAGTGCCAGTGAGAGGCCTTCTGTCCCCGGTGTATAGCAAATGAGCATAGAGCAGGGACGACTGCAAGGTGATCAAGGGGATGGAGGCCCCTATCTTGACGAGACACAAGTATTTCAGAGCCTACCTTAATCGGATTGGGAAAGCGAGCGACAATAAATGCCTCTACTGCGAATCCAAGGATACTGTGCAGTACACCGTGTTTCGGTGCAGGCATTGGGGGCACCTTAGGAGTGCAGTTGGGAGAGAGTTGGAGGTGTAAATTGAACCGGGAAACTGGGAGAACTGCTTCTGAAATCCCAGAAGAACTGGCGGATCCTGGAGAGGTTCGTGGTCCAGCTAGTGAGCTCCAAAGAGAGAGAGAGAGAGAGAGAGAGAGAGAGAGAGAAGTGCGAGGTGTTGTCCGAATAACAAATCGTTCAAGTGTCTAATGTTTGAATGTAGTTATATGTAAAAATTGTAAAACTGTGTACATTATATGTTTATTATATAAAGTGTCTGTGTTTAAATGTAGTTATATTATATAAGAAATAAATAAAGCCGTCCTTATTTACTTTTAATTCAATGGACAGAAGGGACGTCGGGCGAAGAATGCCTCTTCGGTGATACCACCGGCGTTCCCGCTTCTTGGGGACCACTGCTGGCCCGCTCGCGGTCAGCACGCCCCCTCCCCAAAAAAAATGGGGTACATGCACAATCGCCTCTTGCAACTGATTGCGGTCCAGAATGGGTCCGATGCCTCAAATTAGAGGGTGACTGAAGGACCCACCCAAGAGGTCACCTTCTCAGTGGATGCTAGTTCCATGGAGAAGTTAAAAGAACGGAATCACCTCGTTGGGTACCGCTACGGCAGGCAAATATAATTGCGTCGGCCTGCTTTATGGGCGACGAGGACAATCCACCACCAGAGGTAGTAAAGGACCTCATAGACTGGTTCCACAGAAATGGGAAGTAACTTATTAAGGGCTGCAATGCTAATGCGCACCACACAGTATGGGGCAGCTTAGATATAAATAATGGGGGTAAGTACCTCCTTGATTATGTTTGTTCTACCTGTGTAGACATCTTAAACATTCTACTAATCGTTAGAGCGTATGAGCCAGAGGTTTTAATAGCACTGGGGGCATGGCTGACGTTGTGGTGGCACACACCCTGATGTACCTGGGAGTGGAGCTTGAGGCCAACAAGTACGTTACCTCACAGGTAAAGAAGGCGTATGCCGCTAGCCTATATAGAGCAGTAGCCAGACTCATGCCAACAGCGGGGGAACATCGGAGACGAAGAGAATAGTTTTCCTGGAGGTGGCGAGGGTCTGTTTGTTCTACTTTGTTGAGGCAAGAGAGAAGGCCTACGCATCGTTTAAGTCCGGGATCGTAAACCACCACCTGACCTAGCTGCTTGCGGGTCATGGCTATTTTGGCGAATATCTTAACAGGATTGGTGAGGCCGCTACGGCAACGTGCGTACACTGCATCGAGGTTGTAGATACCTCCTAAGATACACTAACTGTATGCGGCACTTGGGAAGAAGAGCGCAAGGAACTAGCGGAAGCGATAGGGCGCAAGGTGCAATAGAGAGCGGAAGTCAATCGCCGTAGGCAAAACGGGTACCAGGTGTAAATGTGAAATTGAACCACTGGTATCTGGGGCCAAGAGTGAGAGGAGGTTTAGTGGGTAGGGCCTGTTCGGAAAGAAAAGGAGGAGTCCCACACATCACTGTTGAAAGAGACGTGCGTAAAGCATTCCTCCTCTCAAAAAAACGGGAATGGACGGCATCTTCCCTGCATTACTGCAGCCCGGCTTGGAGAGTATTGCTACAGGACTCACAGAGGTATACATAACAAGCTATGCACCAGGGTATATACCCTGGTTGTGGAGGGAAGCAAAAGTGCTATTTATATCTAAAGATTATGGAGAAAATCATCGACGAGCACATTAAGAGTATCCCTAAATGTCAAGCAGTTCGCATTTCAGTCTGGCAAATCCACCATCGATGCTGTACATAACCTCATTCTCTGCAATAAAACGAGCAGCTACAGAAAGTAATATTTCCTTCCACGATAAGATGGGTGAAGTCAAAGCTTAAAAGCCGATTAGCAACGGCTTCTGTAGCAGGATACACAGTATTTATGACTGATCCAAAGGGGAGTTTTCCCCCCACATTATGGTCAGTAGTGATGGACAAACTCCTGGATAAACTACGCGAAATCTATACGTGTTGGCGGTAGAACGAC